>JAFVLL020027673.1:0-39203 GCA_021397915.2 Tor tambroides
ATATAACTAGTAATTAAATATTAAATTAACTAATGAATCATCTTCAGGTTGATCCAAGTCCACAAATCAGACTATTAAACACTACCAAGTTTTCTTGTTTCCTCATCTGTCTCAATCATATAATAACAAAGCAATAACTCACACCAATATGAAAATTCTCTCATCATTTACTAACGCTTATGTCATTCCAAACCTGTACAACATTCTTTCTCATCTGGAACACAAAAGAAGATATTCTGAATGTTCCCATCATTCCTATTACACTTTTTGACCTAACAATGAAAGTTAATGGGAACCAAACCTGTTTGGTAACCAACTTTTAAAAAACATCAAAATATCCTTCTTCAACATTTAGGCTGCATCCAAATAAACCTACTGTACTTCCCTAGGTGAAAACCAGCTTGTGGAAAAATGTATGTCTGAATTCACGGTATTCATAAAACAGTAGGCAACAAGGTTAAGGCTAGAAGGGATACAGCTAGAACTGGGCATGCGCACATCAATATAGTGTAACATTTATCACACTGTATAACAATTACAGTTTTTGCATTACTGTAAGGGGTAGGTTTAGGGTTAGGGAAGGTGTAGATGTTAGTAAATAGGTAGAAAATTAAATTTATTGTTAGTTTAGCTGTATCCCTTCTAGCCACAACCAGGCAACAAGTTCCCAGATGACCTACTACATCTGGCGAGATTCTGTAGAGTGCATCCGATGGACACTTTACTATGAGGCCACAGGAGTGGATTTGTGAAATGCAGTGAAGCAGATTGCCACTCTTATTTTCCAATACAAGTTCATAAAAGTATTTTTTAAAATAAAGAATCTTTATTTTTAAAACTGTACATAGAACATACTTTTTAAACAGTTGTGTATCATCTTGTCAAAAAAAAGAAGTAGCATGTTGATCTGCCAGCCGCGGGTCTTTATGCAGAGAAATATGTTCATACAGTATTTTTGCATAATGATGCATTCAAAAGTTTATAAAATGCTTATAAAAGTTCTAATTGTTGTTGCAGATGAAACATAACACAGATAACATTAAATAAATATTTTTACCAGGTTAAATGTTGATTTGTAGTTACTCAAACCCCTTTATTCAAGTAGTATACACATACACATACACATGTATACACATCCACCATGTTTGTAGTTTTTTAACGCTTTTCATTTGTGTTTGTAGTTCTGAACCGAATCCTTGGTCAAACTGCAATGGATTGTGGGCAATATTATCCATTAGAGTGTGCATGGATCCACAATTCAAAAATCTACCTGAAATAGTAGATCATCCGGGGACTTACTCTTTTCAACATACTATGATTTGGGACAAACTTATTCTAATCTCACATACTAGTTAGGATGGATAGTATGAACACTGGGATGCAGGGTGATTTTGCAGACTTGCGCAAAGCATGATGGGAACTCAAAATCCCCTGCCCAGTTTTAGATTATGCAACAAAAATATTCACTTAGTCATAACACAAAGAAAGTAAGCAAGCAAACAAAATGATTAAAGTTGTGACAAAATATTCAAGAACTAAACTAAACAAGTGTGGCTGGAATTGACCAATCAGCAGGCAGAACATGTTAATTAGACCTTTTTTAATGGAACAATGGAAATTGTAAGGTTCTGTTTGATTTACCGGAGACAGACTTCACTGAGAACTTGATGAGCTACTAAAAATGACCCTGTGTTACCACAGACCAATGATCCTGCTCTGATCTCTAAAAATAACACCTTCATCAGTCAAAATGATTGAAATTCAGACCTGGCAGGAAATTACAGGCGCAGTTAGACACATTTCCTGAAGAATGTTCTAGAATGTGTGAAATTCTATTAGAGGGCAGATTTGCATAATTTAACATGTATTAATAATGAATCGTCTTGGATACAAGGAGTTCTGATACTCCAGGGCAGAATTTGGGTTGGAAGAACGCTTAATCACAGATTTCGGTCCAATCTGTGCCACAGAACTGGTGGTATGGGAACATTTTAACACCTCAGACCTTTGACTGAAATATTTTGGATGGATGTCATAATAGAGAGCATATTAACAGCCAACGGCAGCGCTGTAACCATTAATGCAGTTAGTCCCAAATAGCACTGAATCCAGAGCCAGGAGTGCTAATTCAGGTCCTGGAGCAAGAGGTAGAAAAATACAAAAGCTCTCTCTCTCTCTCTCTCTCGCTCTGTGTGTGTGTGTGTGTGTGTGTGTGTGTGTGTGTGTGTGTGTGTCAGGACTGCAGTGAAAAGGAAATGACACTGGGCTGGTTGGGAAGGTGTTTTATCCCTCACTCTCTGTCTCTCGCTCTCCTCCATGTTCCTGTGTGTTTGCTGAGTAGTTTCTGCACTGCTCCAGGCTTTGATCAGAGCTGGCAAGCTGCAAGTATAATGCTGTGTAGAGTCTCTTCTCCACAGTGTCCGTCACTTTCATCTCGTCCTAACCTCCAGATCAGTCTGTCACCCCGCTATGATGCCTTTGCTGTCTGACGAGTGGTCTGATATCATGTACCGGGTCCTGCAGTCACACATGTTGTTCGGTGATGACAGCTGGACCATGTACCTCTTGTATATCAGTTGTCAGGGCTATATATTCCTATGACAACAGAGTTGTAGGAAAGCATATGTCAAGAATTAAATTTAAAAAAGACATGCAGAGATTAAAGAGCTCTTTATTTAACATGACAAGTGTGTCGGAATGAATAAGTTTGCACGCTGAAATGCTGATAACTGTCAGAAAACATTTTCAAGTTCATTATAAAAAATAGGACAATGAAAAAAAAAGCTGAATTTAGACTGCAAAATTGAAGTTATTTGTAGGCACAATTTATATTTATCTTCAAAACTAATTTCAAGCATTTAAAACATTAAATCAAAAGTTTTATGAGCAACACACATTCTGTCAAGTGTGTCTAAACGATTTTATCAGTAGGCCTTGATGTCTTAACTAGTTTAAACTACTAGTAGTTTTTTTTTTTTGTATAAAGGCCTTGATATCAGCCTTTAATCACAAAGTCTTCATTCTATTAATCAACTGTAATTCATAATAATTCACCTAGGAATGTTTCAATGTTTTCCTCAGATCATTATCCAAAATGTAAAAAAAAAAAAAATGTTTTAGTGATACAGATTTGGGTAAATTTAGCATTCCATCACTTGCTCACCAATGGATCCTCTGCAGTGAATGGATGCCGTCAGAATGAGAGGCCAAACAGCTGATAAAAACATTAAAATAACCCACAAGTTACAACTTGTAAGTTACGACCCATAAGCATGACTACAGTCCATTAGTTAACATCTTTTGAAGTAAAAGGCTGCATATTTGTAACAAAATCATACATAATCATATATATATACATAATATTGCTTTCCTCAGTGAAAAAAAATGTCTAATCTGAAACAGGAGAGAAATATGCACAATGTTTACAAGCAAAAACAGTATAAAAATAGTTTCACTGGAGGATACATGATTATGGGTTATAGATTCATAGTTTTATCAGACGCAATGGTTTGAAGTTAAGAACATCTTAATGATGAATTTATTTCTCACAAACAAACAGCTTTTCACGTCAAAAGACTTTAATTGATAGACTGGAGTCATGTGAATTACTTGTGCAGTATTGTGATGGTTTTTATCAGCTGTTTGGACTCTCATTCTGACGGCACCCAATCACTGCAGTGGATCCATTGCTGAGCAAGTGATGTAATGCTAAATTTCTCCAAATCTGTTCCGATGAAGAAACAAACTAATCTACATCTTGGATGGCCTGAGAGTAAGTATATGTTCAGCAAATTTTCATTTTTAGGTGAACTATTCCTTACAAATCAAATCTTAATTTGACTGGATTCCATCTGATTCAATTCATAGATTCGGATATTTATTCAATAAAAGTATTTTAATGGCAAATGTCAGTTTGCTTACATATAAAAAGTGGATATTACACATCCAAAGAATTGAAAGCACAAATGATTGGATTGATTTTAAAAATCAGTACTGGATCATTAAAATGCAATCACATTTAGAAAACCATATTTCTACATCCCCACAGTCCATTATGTTCTATCGGTGTAGGTCTATTTGTAACAATATTTTTGTTTTTGCATAACAAATACATGCAGATACAACTTTTATTGCCTTTCATAAATCCTGCTGTGGTCGACTCACAGAGGTTAAATTCATCTCACATGTGAGATGATACTAATAATCTGCCCATCATTAAGAGGCTTTCTGTGAGAATGGATGCAATTATATAATCTGGTGTGAAGTAACTCTGGGTTAATTTTCTCTGTGTGAAGTTATGCAGTCAGTTCTTTCATGTAAAATTACAGAGGGTTTCATCTGATTTAAGTGATGAAGAAAAGCTTCTTACAGTATGACATTTCAAGGTGGGGTAAATTCTGAACATTTAGTATTGCCTTCTTAGATGCAATATTATGCAGCTTTCAATGCTAATTTCCTCAATAAAAAAGTTATGAAAGGTGATAGTGAGGCAGTTGTTAGATTAAGGCGAAATTTTATGGTCTTATTGAAAAATTATATTGAATAACTCACTATTATGTGTCCATAGCACACCTTTGTTGCACAATGTCCATCCATTTCTAAATGAAAAGGAGAAAGAACGGATGATTAGAGAGAGCATTGTAGGATAAATGAAACGGGCTTGCTTAATTAGAATACAATTAACATGCTAATTACTTTGCTTTCATCTGAAGAAGGCACAATGATATGGAGAGAGAATGGCCAGCAAAAGCCTCACACACACAAGTGCACACACACACAGACTTACAAGGGCATTTAGATGAGCCGTGCTTTGTTAAATACAAAATCTTATTTAGTATGTAGAGAGAAACTGGAGGCCAGGGGAGAAAAATTCAGAGGAGAACAGAGGAGGGTTTGGCTTGTCAGAGGTTCCCCGGTCAATATCTGTAGACACTGCTGGGATAAACAGTCACTCAGCATGGAAAACAAACCCACACTTATTCATTCAGTATGCAAGACACACCACACACACTCAACATGCAAGACAAATCAATATGTCAGGATCAGCCTTCAGCTACGGGCTGCGTTGGCCTCTCGCGGCTACCACTGATAGCGCCACACACAGAGAGAGAGAGAGTTGTGTCTGTTCTAGCATGTGGAAGAAATCTCATCAAAGGACAGCAGAAGTCATGTCAGTTTTGACTGCTGGAAGTGGCTTCAAGTGCAACGCTTTAAACAGTCTGTTTGACAAACATATAGTACATCAGCTAAGAACATGCAAAAAGAAGTTCTTTGTTCAGACATGTTCAACTAATGATTGGTAGGCCCTATAAGTAAATGATTCTGAAAATACATACAGAGTTGGTTCATTCCATGAATCACTAATGAGGCACACATTTACAGTTTAGAAGATTTACAAACATGTTTAAGAACATGTTTCAAGCATGCAAAGATTAATGGATGTTATTAAGTATTCTCACGTATTTGTATGTAAAGTTCCAGAACACATGGTGAGGAAATCAGGAGAAATTGGATTATGAATCCAATGTGATGCAGACTTTGCATTGAATCTGTTATTGAAGACACAGCATTGCCATGAAAAACTAAATTACAATTATTTTGGCGCAAAGAAACCCTGAATAACATTTTCCGACCTTGCAGTATAATATAATATAATATAATATAATATAAACATTGTGCTATATTACAATAATAATTTATAATATATAATATTATCAAATGTTTTCCTCATGCAATGTTTCTCCATTGTTTACATATAATATAGAGTAATGATAATATATTATCAGAATATTGAACTTAGTGACTTGTTGCAGTACTGTTGCAAAATTCCCAGCAATTCCAGTTTCAGTCCAAATCTTTAGAAATAGAATTCATAAAAATGCATACATCTCTGAAGTAGAAGCATAAAAAGATTTGTTTTAGAAGCTGTTCATACTTTGATATTGTACACCTACTCAAATGAAGACCTGCAAATACTGATGCAATCATATAACAAGATTTTGTTAAAAATGCACATATACTGAGCAAAAACCAGGAACCTAGCAGTCACAAAGAAAGAAAATCCTTTGCACTGCTCTCCTGTCCAGTAAAGAATAAGACCTTAATGCAAGCTGGGTTGATCCCCTGCATATGCTGAAGTAGAGGCAGATGAATGCTTACCCATGCATGCAGCAATAGCAAATATGGTGCGTGGGAGGAGAGGTTCTGGCTGAGCACGAGTGTTTATAACCCAGCGTGGATAAATGGTTTGTGGGCTGAATCCTGCATCGAGAAGTTCTGCTCTTTGACTTCTTTTTATATTTCTTGCACGTTCCTGTTTAGTTACTTGAATTTCATTTGTGCTGTATACTGTTGGCAAGTAAATGTCAGCATACCAAACGACCCAGCACCTAGAGAAGTCTTTGCATAATTTAAATCCCATTTTCAGGCATCTAACCATTTGTAGATTATATATCACCTCCAGTTAAAGATGAAGTGTGGAGATTCCTCTGTGAGAAAACACTTCTTCACAAGGACAATTATGAGCAAATGCACGCACACTCATCTCTCTCAATGCGTAAATGAAACCAAACAACGTACTATTCTGACAGGCTTTCTGGCATCACCTTCAATCACATACACAAAGGAAATCAATTCCTTTTTATGCAATATTCTATGACAATGGGACATCAAATGAGTAAGCTCTAGCAATCTGAATATGTAATTTGCTTGTTCTCTGTACACTTGGACTGACTGCGACATCCTAAAATGAAGATCAAACCTGTCAAATACTGACTACCGTATGTGTTGCTGATTCTTGAGGTTATTGATTTGAACAACCCTCTAAGCCTAAATAATACATTTGGTGCACAACTATGGATATATGACACCTCAAACAATGGGTTTGTTGAGCAGAGGTGTGACATTACTTTTCTAAGCTAAATGACTTTTGAATTTTGTTTGTTGGATGATAAAATGGGCAAAAGAATCAATGAGACAATGGTTTCTTTTAGAAATTTCTTTAGATTGAGGTCTGCAGTTGGGCCAAAAAGAACCCCACCTAAGGTTGGCCCACCTTAGAATCACCTAAACCACCTAAATAATATAATTCATAAACTGGACTTGTGTTACAGTCTGAAATCATAAATCACACCGTATTCATTCATTTAGGCCCTCTTACGAAGCCTGGTTTCTCCCAAGGTTTTTTCCTCAATTTATGTCAACTGATGGAGTTTGGGTTCCTTGCCACTGTGTCCTTCAGCTCAATTAGTCAGGGTTTAAAAGGCACAAAATATTAATTATTATTATTATTATCATTAATTGATTACACTGAATTGTGCTGAATGAAAACACCATTGTCTTCTTTTGAGCTGCTTTATAGCTGAATCAAATTTGTTTTATAAATGACAAATTGACTGAATTGAATCAAAATTGAACTGACTCAAGCTGAATAATGACACTACTGTCTTCAGTAGTGAATTGAGCTTATTTCATAGTTTATGAACTTTAGATTGTTATTAACCTGAACTGAACCAACACTGAACTGACTTGAGCTGAATAATGACACTATTGTCTTTTTAGAACTGCTTTACAACATATTTCAGATTTGTCTCGAATTTGATGAAGTTTGCATCACTGATTCTGTTATTTTCCTGTTTATTACTGTGAAGCTGCTTTGAAACAGTCTAACCAACTTGACTTGCCCTAGCAACCACTTTGAACACCCTAGCAACCACATGCGGCTACGTTTAATCCTCTACGAATACTTTGCAAATGCAATATGAATTCACAAAATGAAAGATTTCCCTCTAAATGTGCTGTGAAACTAAAGAAACAGAACAAATGTGATGCATTACTGAATCTCAAACAGGCATCGCTCACATTTTCAGAAAATGTAAAAAATTAAAGTAATTTTCATCTCTTTGAGAGCACAGTGAACGTTTGCACTGATACAAGAAGACAAAAAAATTGAAAATATAAGTGCTTATGCAGTTCCAGTGCTATATTCAGGTACAAAGCTGAGATGAGGCAGGTTAACATGACTAGTACTACGGTTGAAGCTGAGTAGTTCTGACAGCAAGCGTAGTACAAATCAGATTTTAGTGCAGGATAGTGGGGGAAAGAAAAGTATTAAGCAGGATAAGCTTTTATATTTTATATTTATAATGAAAGTGTTGTCAAACAACACTAAAATTAAATCAAAAGTGTGCAAAAAACGATTTTTACAGAGCAGTGCTATTTCTCTGCCTCTCCTGTATTTCTGCATGCGGCATCAGGACATCAGCAGGATGAGAAATGGCAGATATCCCAGGAGACCTGCCCTTTAGCAAACATCTCAGAGTCTGTCTGGGTGGACATTTCTCTGATCCTAGACCAGCGTCACACACTGTTCCACCCGTCTTAAAATATCACCGCTGCTGGTAACACCACAGAGCTGATTTCAGATCAGCATCAACAACTTCTGCCCACATTGACATGCTATGCAGTGACATTTTCTGACTGTACCGCTCCTTTCAAAACTGTCACTATGAGAAACAGCAAAATGTCACCGATGGAGAAAATAAAACAGAAAATGATTTTTGTGGCTTGTAGTTCATGTCCGGTAGCTTTGAGGTCATCTATATGCTAGTGTGCTCCTAAAAGTACACATAAATAACTTGTTGGTTTGTAAGATTTTTTTTAGAGAGAAACTACTTGTGGCTGTATTTGTTAAAATGTAATTTATTCCTGTGGTGGCAAAGATACATTTTCAGCATCATTAGTCCAGTCTTTAGTGATCCTTCAGAAATTATTCTAATACGCTGATTTGCTGCTCAAGAAACATTCTTCTTATTATCAGTGTTAAAAATGGTTGTGCTGCTTTATATTTTATTTTGGAAATTGTGTGTTTTTTTCTTTTTGTTCAAAAGAACAGCATTTATTTGAAATAGAAATCTTTTGTAAGCTTTAAGTTCCATTTGGCAGCCCTTTAAGAAAAGGCAAGAGCAAGAACATACTGTCATAGAATATAAACATGTCTCTCTTTTCCTGTTATGATTTCAAGCAGATGTTTGAAAACAATAAACTACGACCTCAGAGGGAGCCAATTCCTCAGGTGATTCAGCGCTGGTGGACTGTGCCTTTAAAGTGGAGATCTGGAGTGAGCAGCTCCTCTGTACACAGTGTCACGGGAGAATGAAAGTGGGCCATGTAAGAAGCAGGAACATAACGTGACTGCAAAGGGAAAAAATACTGAATTACAGCCCACATGCTTTCTAAAAATAAGACAGCTGAGGTGAAGCAGCAAAGAAACAGAAATATTAGTAAATTATGAGAGAATGTAATTATCTCACCTGAATGGGAGAAAGAAAATAAATGTATGGGCTTTTGAAAAGAAAACTCAGCATACAGAATATATTCAATATCGAATTTTCTACAGCCCCAAAATAAAAAACAAAACAAAACAAAAAAACAAACTAAATGTAAATTAGGAATATGAAAAAGGGATATATGGATTATAAATTTTTGGAAAAAATAAGAAAGCAATTGTTCACATGTAAACACTTTTGTGCTATGAATTGATTAAATGCAAACGTGCCTGCTGTGAGAACATGTTCATTAAAGAAATTAAAATTTGCTGAAAATGTACTCAAATGAGCTTACTTCCTTATTCATTAGAACGAATTCATCACCAACGGATCCTCTGCAGTGAATGGGTGCCGTCAGAATGATAGTCCAAGCAGCTGATACAAACATCAGGTTACACTTTATTTTAAAGTGTCCTTGTTACAGTGTAAATATACATTTAAATACTGAGTAATTTTAATTAACTACATGTACTTACTATACGGGTAGGGTTAGGGTTAGGGTTTGGTTTAAGGTTACTTGCATGCAATTTTGCATAATTTATTGTTATTATAACAGTAAGTACATATAACATGTGTAACAGTAACATGTGTAAGTAATCCACACAACTCCAGTCCATCAGTTAATGTCTTGTGAAGAAAAACTGCATGTTTCTAAAAAACAAATCCATCATTAATGCCTTTTAACTTCAAATTAGCTAAAATACGAGTCTTCTATCCTAATAATGATTTCTCCAGTGAAAAGCTAGCTTTTTTGATATCTAATGCAATAAATCATTCATATCATTTTAAGAGTGCTTTTTAGGACCACTGTATGTCTGCTTATTTGCTGTTTTAGGTTTCTTTAGTCTGTTCCACTGTTTCCAATTTTATTATGCTGTTCGTGGCATATTTTAACTGCTTAACTCTTAGGGTAAGTGTTAAAACCAGAATTCTTACACAGACTCGCTCCGCTAACTTGATGCTGAGCTCAGGGGTAATTGCTCGTGTGTTTTTTGGAAAGACTACAGCAGATACTAACAAACTTAAAAAGACTCTAGGTGCAGAGATGGCTGTTTATAGACACGTCTAAAGAGGTGATGAAAGAGGTGGAAGAAATTGAAGAGGAACGATTCCCAGGAGAGAGACATCTTAGAAGAAGTAGAAAAGATCGCTTTGATGCGTGATAAATATTCTGTTTATTAATGCATCAAGAATGCAAGCATTATTACGTAAATATTATTCAAAAGACAATCTCATTTAATTGTCTTAACCTCAATATAGATTTTAAAGTGGTCAAAATAAATCCCTATGTTCTACTCCAACCAATCTAAATTCACCTATTCCAAGTAATGTTCCAAATGAAGTGATAAAGCTCTAGTCGCAGTTGTTTTGTTTTTTATCAAAACCAAAGTTCTGAGAAGGTCTGTTCTGAGGAACTCTGTTAGCTGGAGTCTATCTTTAACAGAAATACTGCCACCTGTACAGAGTGAAGTGACCACTGGTAAAGTAATTAGCGAGCGTATGTATTTTGACAGATCTCCACAGGTGGTTCTTCTGCTGCTGATGTCCTGTGGGTGTGAATAAAGGCCAACATATGATCCCTAATTCCCTCCAACCGACTTTTAATACCCAGCAAATTATAAAAGTGTCAAATTAATTATTCTGACATTAGAAAAATGGCAAAAATTACTCCCATATGGTTGACAGTGTCAAATCTCTGAAGAAAATAAGCAATTGTTTATAAAGGAGACTGACATGTTACTGAAGCATGACAGTGTACTGAGTGTGCAGCTAGTACAAGTCAGATTTTTTTTTCTTGTAGAAATATGACATTTTCACAAGAAATGCTTCATTATTGGATCTTTCTAAGTGCAAACATTGGCATCATTATAGCTCTAGTTCCAAAGCCAGGCCTTTGTTTAAAGTATGAAGTCTGGTCATTACAGTAGCTTGTTCTAACCAAGAACTGAACACTTAGGAAAAATGAGATGACATATAAAGCTATTTGTGTACTTACTGTACATCTTGCTTGTGTTATACAATAGACCTAAAAGATACTTGATCTAAACCCCCAACCGTAAACTTTAGTGTGTTATTTGTTCTGTGTTTATGGACATTTATCATGCGTCATTAATGCCATTACCTTTCTGCAATCCCATAAGATGCAATAGGCAACAAATATAGACTAGAATATTATAGAGAACCTAAAAATCCAGACACTCCACAATCCAGAACACTCAAGCAACCACATAACAACACACTCACAACATTTTAGCAACTGCAACAACACTCATATTCTTTTATGAGTATTCTTTTAAGAAAACACAATGATCTAGTTTTCATGCCACTGCAGCCAACAGCGAGCTTTCTTTCTATTGCAGAAATAAAGGTAAAATGCAGGCTGATAATCTTTTACAATCAGCCTTTCATAAAAATCCCAAGTCGGAGATGAAAGTTAATATCATATGGATTTTCTGTTCCCTATTGTTAAAGTTTTTTGTGTCTCACCGATCTATCTTTAGTCTTTCGCTAGCATGGTAATGTTGCAGAGTTTCTGAAGAGGGTGTTTGAAGTTTAGTAGTTCTAAACTTTCACTTTTCTTGTGAATTCTGGTTAATGATACATGGATGTAATTCAAGTTGACGTTGTCTGATAAGAAGCCACTAGTTGGATGGGCAGAGGGACACCCAAAAGCATTTTAGTTGGATACAAACTGCTGTGCTGTTACATAAACAGCCTCACACAGCACGATGAACAGCAGAGCGAAAAGTAAATAACTCAAGTTGACAGTGTATGAACAAACCACTGAATCTTCCTAAATATTAAAGCTAGTAAAATTAATTAGAGTACTATAAAATTAATGAAGTTATCTATCTATCTATCTATCTATCTATCTATCTAGAAGCACACACAACTTTCTTAAACTTACTATACTTAGCAAACACAAAGTTCTCATCTCCTGAAAGCTGCCACCTTTGTGGCACTCCCTAGAATAACAAATAAACCCCTCCTAATTGTAGCCTGTCAGCCTGAAATTGTTCACTGCAACCCCATATTTCCTCACACAGACGACACTGCGAACTCACCCGACTGCCTCTGTTACTCTGTAACCTGAACTTCATGAGACAGAGGAGAGACGACTG
The DNA here is from genome assembly GCA_021397915.2 of Tor tambroides. Classification (NCBI taxonomy): domain Eukaryota; kingdom Metazoa; phylum Chordata; class Actinopteri; order Cypriniformes; family Cyprinidae; genus Tor; species Tor tambroides. The sequence goes on from JAFVLL020027673.1 coordinate 12,449, forward strand.
TTGCCTGCGTTATGTGCTTGAATCAGTGAACACATGGTGAGGGGTTGACAGATATTGGATGGTGATGTGAACTTGACTCCTCAAACACATGCTGAAAGTCTTATTCTTTTGCTAATGTCAAAGGTCATGGGTCCAAACCCTTCTTTTGCAAATTAATCGGCCAAAAACAGACTGTATGTCCTTTCCTCATCCCTAAACACTGTAATATTCATACATTTCAATGACTGGGCCCGACTTTGACCAACTTTGTGTGTTGGGACATCTCTCGACCGGGTCATCTCATTCGTATTTGTAGAGTATACTTTTTTGTAGTTTGTATAGACACTGAATTGTACAATATCAATGTGATGACAGAATCTAAAATGTAAAAACTATTGCAGATGTACTACTTGAGTGACTTTTTAGAGCGGCCAGACATCTGTGCAGAAGGAAACTTGTCATAGAAAACCATCTTTATCATTTATAAATAATGCCAGCGGGGGTCTAATAAGAGTTAAATCATTTGCACTTAATTATTGCTGAATTTCTTATCTTTAGAAATCACCCAACAGAATGAAACCATGGTATGTGTTAACTGCATTAAATGTTACAGCTAAAAATTAAACAACCATAAAAATCAACCAATTACTTTGGTATTCAATAAATCTCAAATATTTGGAAACATCTGAATAATAAAGTTGTTTCGAATCTCAATAGCAGATCAAACGGTTATCTCTTCACAATCTTAAGAAGAAATAAATCTGCCTGAAAAGAAATGTTCCAGGATCAAAACAATAAAGCTCAATTGACAGCATTTATGGCATAATGCCAAATACACAAATACTCATCCCTTATATTAAAAAAAATAATTAATAAATACATTCATACATACATAGGCTACATACATGTAAGCACATTTACAATTAACATAAACAGTGTCAGCGTCTTGAGGGATTATAGTAAAGGCTAAAATGCAATGCTCATATTTAGCACTTATAAATTCTTCCATAAAAACACCTTGCTTGAACTATACAGTTGTTTAAATTGTTATTTTTGTGGTGTGACTACTGTTCTAGGTGAATGTACTTCTAGTTATTAGCCTTCAATATAATTCTTGTGGGAGTTGTCAGTACATCAACAGAGGAACGTTGTCACACACCTAGTGTCAGGTAGCAGATGGCTTTCGTTTAGACCTTCTGGCTGTTTTTTATCATCAAAAATTATGAACATATGCATACAACTGGAAGGAGAAAGACCCTTGATCTCTTTTCAGTTAATAGTGTCAGGTTTACCTGCTGATATACATTTAATTTAATTATCTTTAATGCAAAATCACTTTGGCCAAACATCCAAAATGAATTACTTTTAACTCACTCTTTCTTGTGCAGTTTACATATGCAGTGATGGATGACAGGTTGTTTTTTTCACCAGCATGTCGAGAAACCACTGACACCAAAGACATTACTGATCCACTGCAGCAGTGGAGGAAATATTAACTGCTGAATGCATCCTCTCTCACACATATATATGTACACACAGTATATATATACATAGCTGTCTCTGTTGCCAGGATGATAGCTAAGCTCCTGTAATCATGTGAGAGTAGTGAGTTGTTTTGCTTGCACAGACATGAATTTATGATATCTTTGCATAATGGTAATCCATGCATACATCTGAACTAATTACATGCATTTCATAGTGTGTTTTAGCTTGGCTGCCTTCGCTCTAATATGGCTGCATTGGACTGCTGAAGAGACATGAGTTGCATCCTACCTACTAAAATGTTTGTGATTTCAAGTTAAAAGAGTAATACATCCAAAAAAAGAAAGAAATACTGATCATCATTTACTCAAGCACACAAAAAAGATATTTTGAAAAACATCTCAATACAACAACAACAGTGTTTGTCAATACAACAAAAGTCATTGTGGTCCAAAACAAACAAACAAACAAACAAATTTATTTATTTATGCTTGTTTATATTGATAATATATTATTATTATTATTATTAATAATAATAAGAATAACAATAATAAGAATAAGAATAAATATTATATTACTAAAATATTATATTATAAAATAATAATGCATGTTTAACATTAAGCCTTTCCAAAGTTCAAGGGCATTATTTCCAAAAAAGATACAGCACCAAGAAATATACCAGTAATCATAAACTATATATAAAATCAGCAGTATTTTAAGATTAAAAAAAATAAATAGTGCTAAAAAAGGATAAATATGTCAAAACAAAGAAAATGATATAACAATAGTTAAGAGATGACATAACACAATGGGATATTATGAGGATGGTATGTTTGACACAAACTATGTGACCCACATGAAGACCACTCAGTGTTTTATTTCATGTACAGTACACTAACTTACTCATTTCACTTTACCAGGACCAGGAGCATATACAATACAAATAAAAAAAAATAAAATAAAATAAATGTTTTCCAACACACTACGACTCAAAAAAAAAAAAAAAGAAAAAAAGTGTCAGTTGACAAATTACTTGACCTGATAATTTGCAGGTACCCCCAGCCTGTAAAATGTCCAAACCATGTGGGGTTAAAAAAGAAAAAAAAGAAGAAAAAAAAGGAACCTATGCTTAAAAATGAAATATAGAAAAGGAACACAGTTTAAAAAGGATACCCAAAATAAGACGTCTATTAAAAGTTTTGGCACCTGAACAACTCCCTGAGCTTTCCAGCCCCTGAAAGAAAAGTAAAAAGATAATTAAACGAAAATAAAAAAATCCTTTTATAATTCTGTCATTACCGATGACAGCCTCTTCGCAGATGCCCTGCAAACCCTGCTGCGTGACTGAGAACAGAAAAATCGCCTTTCAATTTGAACAGCGTCATTTTTCATCCTATGTGTCTACTGGAAAGTAAACACTGTTAACCCCAGGGGCCAGGGCCAGGGCCCCCACCAGCAGCTGTCAGACAATTCACAAAATTCAATTATGCATCATACCTGCTCCTGTAATGGAGATGACATGAAAGAAAGGCCCTTGACACTGTAGAGACTGTCTAGTAACCCTGTATGCATTATCCACCCCAAGGACTTAATTGCATAGCATCACAACCTCAGTTACGAGGATGAAAAAGGCCTGAAATCATGAGCGATACTGTAGAGTACTAGAAAAACACAAGTATTATTCACTCTCCGTGACGCATTTGTAGAATGTAGCCTGATGTGTTTATGAAGACTGGAACCATACATAGCAAAGCGCACAGATAATGTCCTGCCTGTGCATGGATCACATGGTTTGCAGAGGCTGTATTACATTTATTTCGAAAGGAAATGGCACCTCTATCTCCATCAATCAGTGGCTAATTACAGGCTGCACATAATGGGCCACCCTTGCTGGAAAGAGTAGGAAACAGATCTTTTGAATGGTTTTGGCTCTCAGGGCTGTGCGTCTTCCCATGGAGCCAAACAAAAGCCGAAGAGTGGCAGCAGCTGTGGAATATCTGCCCGACCATTAGCAGGTTTGTCAATGCGCTCACCATCTTCATTACAGGAGCGGGGCAGAAATCAATACATGATCCAAGCTGCTTTTCTTTCAGCTGAGACTTGAGATGCCACTTCAGATTCAGCTCACATATGGATGAAGCACCATTATGAGACTTTACATTTTTAATATTAAATGTGTGATGGAAAATGAAAATGAAGAAAATGGGTTTCGCACTGCACCAGCACAACTGCAACAGAAAATTACATGATTTAGGCCTACATGAGATCCCATATTGAGAATTGCACTTCATGCAGCCATAAATTAAGGGACTGTGTAGACGATATCTTGCTTATTTCATGGCAGTTCCCAAAATAAATCACTATGTTGATGTGAAATAGTTATTTGAGTTTAAATTATTGTATATTTGTAACTGTATATTTTCTTAAAGTTTCTGCTGAGAAAGAAATTGTCAATATGTTGTCCTGAGGTTACCTCTTATTTCCATCCTGACAGCTGAACATCTCCAGTGCTCAAATATCAATTCAGTCACTAAGAACTAAAAAAAAAACAATTGAGTCCCCCAAGAGCAGGTACTGATATAAGAAGAATTTTTCAGCTATTCTTTCCTTCAACTTGCAGAAACGGAGAAACAACAAATGACACAAAAGCCTGACGGCGCCGCTCACCTCTCTACACAACTACCGCAGGGAGCGTCACCACCCACACACGAACCAACAGAGCCCACTTTAATCACAAGACGGTTCTCACAACACACACACCTACAAATAGGCACAACCTCGACAGAAGTATTGAAGCACATCACATACACACACAAAGCGACAGCTCGGGTTTATCGCTATGGCGGTGGGTTGAAGAAAGTTTACCTCATTTATGCTTTGTCGCAATCTTTGGCAGCAGTGTATGTAATCTGTTTTCACAGTTCGTTCTATTGCTTGTTCAGACCTTCAGTTTAATCTTTGTTTCACATTGTATTTTGGGGGTATTACTGCGATATGTTTTGTGTCATTATGCGATTTATGATGGATTGTGTTCATACCAATGGTGACCATTATGAGTTCACATGAACTAGTGATGGGAATTTCGGCTGCATCTGAAAACCTGGTGACCTTATCCGGCAATGACTTCGCAGGCAGCGTTTGCCCATGAAGGCAAGTCACGAAACTGATTCCAGACATTCTTCTGAGGCAGCATAACGTTTAATGATCTACAACAAAATAGAACGAGCTTTGGTGATAACTATATGAAGATTTAATCACTATAATACTGAATTCTCACTGGAAATAACATCAAAAGTGCAAAAAGTTGGTCAGAAACATACATTTACACACAAACTAACCAACAAACGCAACTTTCAGATGCCATCTTTATTTTTTTGCTCAACCATCACGGAATGGAGCGCACAGGATTGTGGGATATCAAAGGCAGAGAAGGATACATTTATGCTGCCTTCAAAAGTCAACCAGATGAAGGCATCTCAGGCGGCAGGAAGTGAATGGATTTGAATGTGCCTTGATGCCGTCCTACCTTGAAATGTGTCCTCCGAAGGCAGCATGGAAAATGCTAAACACAATCCGTCATACAATGAGTTTTCAGATGCAGAGTCATTTCCGTGAGTCGGTTCTTTTGAACAGTTCGTTTCTTGCTAGATTCAGCAATTTGTGGCTAGAACCGATACAGCTATGGCCAGAAAATAGCAATAAAGTAAATTTGCTACCTATCACATTAACGTCTATACCTACCATCAACCCTAAACCTACCCCTTACCATCACGCAAATACAGTAATTATTGTTGTTCGGAGTGACAAAAATTAGGCAATACTGATGTGCGTATACCCAGTAAGTCCTGGTGGCTGTAGCTGTATCCCTTCTAGCCTCATCCATTTTTAGGTCGTTACGTGTACAAGTGTGGCATTCACTTGTAGCTCTACAAATGTAGACCTGTAAATGTAAATGTAAAATATAAATGTAGGCCTGTACATTTTTTTAATTTTGTGTGTCCAAGTTCATTTTGTTGCAGCCTTTAAAGTTTTACTCCAATCAGCCTATTTATCTAAATACAAATCAAAATTTGTTATTATTATCTCACTGAGAAATGATTCCCCAGTTCAATTTGTTGATGAGTCGCAACCAACTCGCAGCAAGTCAAACCGTCCCTTGAACAATCGAATGATTTATGACCAAATCAGATTCATTTCAATTCATGAAGAAATCGTAGCTGGTTTTGTCAACTGGTTTATTTGTTGTATTTTACTTAAATTTATGTGCACTTGTGATAAAAAGATCCATTAGCAAACAACAATTCTGAACTCTGGTGTCAAACTGACTTGTCACCAACAGTTTTGCAGAGATTGTGAGAACACCTGAAAATATTTGTGCATGCACAGGCATTGATGATGTAGCCTACTGTAGGCCTATTCGCTAGTGGCTTCTCTCGCTTTATCAGACTCAGTTCTCCAGAGTACAAAAGCACTCCCTCTGAGGCTAACTGTAGTAAATATCCTCTGCCTGGAAATAGAACTGCACCCTTTATCACTTTAACATACACAATGCATTCATCTATTCATTGACTGCTTTTCCCTGGAGTCATTTCAGCAGAGCTTATTGATGTTTTTCTTCTTAATGCATTCACATAGACATACATCAGAATTACCAGCAGTGGCTGTGTAGTCATCTTCAAAGACCTCTCTTTTCCAATCCTATTCTTTGATGAAGATCATGCAATCAGGCATTAATTAGCATTCATTTTCAAGAATTCAGTGATATGGAATTGAAATGCTCTCAATATATCTACTATTTTATGTCCATGCAGTGAAAATTAATCAACACTTGAACCTGTCAACCTATCAGAATGAATAAATCAACAATGACTTGATATAAGAATATGGTTCTCAAAGTCTATCTGATATCTGATACAATCTCTAAAACATGAAATGTTTTTGCATCTATTTAGCATTTATTTAAATAAAATTTTACAATATTAGCTAGCTTCTTCTCACAGTTTAACATAATTGAATTGTAGCATACCAGTAAATTGTAGCATTTGATGTAAAAATCTGGTGAATAAATGTGTGCAAGCATACCAAGTCACTATAGCTCCAGCTTTTTGTGTTCAACTTTGCTATTTTCAATGCTTCAATGCTTCATCTTTTATCTTTATTGAAGTGAGTAGGAGTTCCATCTGTGTCCCAATACACACACATGATATGGTAGTATGATTTATCCAAACAGGGAAAAGGAGAGGGATACAGAGGGAGGGAGAGTGAAAAAGAGTGGGAGACATGGGTCAGTGATCGATAAATTTCAGGGGAAATGAAGGCCAGTGTGATGAGCGGCTCCGTTTTTTGCTGATGGAAATATGAAGAGCCCCTAGCTGGCACTTCACTCTGCAGAGCCACAACGTAATACCACTCTCTCTGACTGTACTGAAGCCACAGTCACACTGAATTCACTGGCAAACAATGGAGGCACTGCACAGTAAATTGTTTACAACCATTGCATCCAGTTTAATATATTTAAATGCCCATGGGAGCACATGAAACAGTACACCAAACAGGCCTCTATGGATAACTCTACGGATAAGGTAAGAGAAACTTCATACAAATTTAAAATGGAAGCAGCTTGCAGTAAAAATGGACCAGCAATGGACCAGGACATATATGTTGTATGATTTTATCTTAGAGGTATGAGTCTACATACATTTATTTATTTGAAACCATATATGTGACCCTGGACCACAAAACCAGTCATAAGTAGCATGGGTATATTTTTAGCAATAGCCTATACATTGCATGGATCAAAATTATGCCAAAAATCATCAGGATATTAAGTAAAGATCATGTTCCATGAAGATATTTTGTAAATTTCCTACCATAAATACATCAAAACTTAATTTTTGATTAGTAATATGCATTGCTAAGGACTTCATTTGGACAACTTTAAAGGCAATTTTCTCAATATTTTGATTTTTTTTGCACCCTCAGATTCCAGATTTTCAAATAGTTGTATCTCAGCCAAAAATATTGTCCTATCCTAACAAACCATACATCAATGAAAAGCTTATTTATTCATCTTTCAGATGGGGTATAAAGCTCAGTTTCAAAAAAATCAACCCTCATGACTGGTTTTGTGGTCCAGGGTCACATATATGTTTTGTTTATAGGAGTCCTGATATGGCATATAAACTATTTCAGAAAGAGAGCAGGAAAAAGTTTATAACAGGTTCATCAAAACTGTGCAGATGCAAGAGTTTGAGATCTGTACTCATAAGCTGTATTTCCAGGAATAGGTCTGTAGATGTTTTTTTTTTTTTGTTTAACCTAAGAAACAATCAATACTGAGAAGAGGCTGGAAGGATGTAAGATTAGATGATGGAATGGATAAAAAGCCTGAAGCAACTGTCTGGACTGGTATCAAAGGCAGCTCAAAAATGAGACATGTTTGATAGGACTTGAAATGCAAAATGTACATACATCTATTGTACTGTACATAGCTCAGCTTTCACACAGTTAATGATCATATAAATACAGATGCATGCAAACAAACACATTCTTACCTGTTTTACAGAAACAGGAAGAACATATTGAAATAGAAAAATTATTGTAAATAAAAATATCAGTGTTAATATAAATACAGTAAAAATGACAAGCCCTTCAATACCTCCTGTTCAAACCATTCATTTTAATATATGAAAAAGAGTTTTATATTGACTGTATATTTCCCAACATATTACATCGTTTAATTGAGATTTATTATGTGTGAAGAAATGGTTTGCAAAGTGATATTATTGCTCAGTTCTTTATAAATAAAGATATATAAACATGTCCAACTCTATTTTCAGAATACTCACATATAAAAAATCTCTGTTTGTATTGTTGCAAAATGTAAACTATTATTGCCCAGCTCTAATCTACTAAATGTGACTGCAAGGCATGAAGCTATTAAGATATTAAAAACATTAACATCATATTTTTCTGTAAAGCTGCTTTTATACAATGCATACTGTGAAAAGCAGTATACAAATCAATTTGACTTGACTTGATACGAGAAACATGAACCCAGCACAGAAAAAAGTAAATAAAGGTTTGGAGTATGTTTTAAAATAAAATAAAACTTCACACTTCAAAATTTCATATTTAATTCAACGTTACTTGACATTTCTTTGTGAAATTTTCTAGCAATTTTTGAGTGGAAACTTTTTTTTTTTTTTCAATCCAGACCAGACCAAGTATTACAAATGGAGAATGTATGTGGGAGATGGAGTGGGCAACTTTTTAAATCCAACACATCCACACCAGAAAAGGTTCTCAGTCATCAGCAGTGTGTGTGTGTGTGTGTGTGTGTGTGTGTGAGGGGAGAGTAGGAGTTGAATGTTGATGTTTCTCAAACAAAGCGGAGGTCTCCCCATGAGACTCCACCCCCCTCTCTACCTTCAGCAGTGCAGAATGAAAGTTTCCAGGCCCATTTTCATCTGCAAACTTGTGCGTGTGAAGGCGGTGTTGTCTGACTGTCCTCAAAACACTGACATTGATAGAAAAGGCACAGCATCAAAGCCTCCAAGCACTTACATAGGGGAGCAGAGGAAAGATGTGAATCCATGATGTAATATCCATAGCTTGAGAGCAGAACCATTATTACAGTTGCATCAGATTGTGTAGATTTCGTCCTCCGGTCAACTTTATTAACTTTTTTAAAGGATAGCATAATGTTTTACATTAGAACATTCAATAACATTATGGATTTGACCACTGAAACTATTGGATAAGAACAAAATTTGAACTGAACTGTGCTGGATGATGACATTACTGTCTTCTATAGAGCTACCTTATTGCTTAATCATCTTTGTTTCAAATTTGATGAGTTTTGCTACATTGACACTGTTATGGAACTTTCATTGAATTGAGCTGATTAATCTTAATTTGTCTCATTTTTGATGAAGTTTGCATCATATTTTGATGTTTATTATTTTAATACTGCTTTGAAACAATCTGTATTGTATAAAATGCTACATAAATAAAAGTTGACTTGAATTTATACTATGCTGTCAGTAGTCAGGCATAGAAAGACATTCAAAAACTCTAAGAGACTTCAAAATATACATGTGCTCTAGATAATATAACTTCTGTCTAAAGGTTTGTCAGGGTTTCTAAAAGACATGGTGAAATGATAGGCTGTCAGGGGGCTTTTGTGGCTGAGAGACTATATTAATGACTGGAATGGAACCACTACATTTTGGTAATTATGGGTTCCATGCTTATATATGGACTATCATGTTATGCATAATGGCTGTGCGCAGCTTTTTGTCACACGTTGTTAAAGGGACAAAAGGTTTCACCTGGTTATGTAACTTACTAATAATAGAACTGAAGAAAATTGCCACATATTCAGAGAGATTTAATTTTTATGCATTGTTAATGTGAATGTACAATTATTTGATGTATGAGTTAAGTACTGCATCCAGAAGACTTTATATGTTCTTGCAGGTTTTTTAGACTAAATAATGACAGACTTTTCATTTTTGCCCGAACTATTTGTTTAAGCACTAACAGAAAAGCCTTGAAACCAAAAACTAGAGTTTTCATCTTATTCAATCTGAGAAATGTGTGCAGTGTTTGCCTCAATCACTCAGTGTTGAACTGCAGGTTGTGAGTCAGCAGGAGTTTTCCCACAGTGCCAGTGCTGCCACAGCGCTCCCAGCACATGAGTGCTTATACCAGCTGGACAAAAACAAAATGTGAAAATCAACCGGCTCACAGAAAAGCACAGACATTTCTCATTTTGAATAAAACATTTGAAGCTCGGGCAGAAATATGAAGACCAGACTTTCCCAATATACATCAAAGATGCAAGAAGCCTCTAATGTACATGTCAGCTCATGATTCCTGATTAAACATTCAGTTTATAAAATGTTTAGGCAAATTTACTAAATATAGCCCTTGAAGTCTTTGTACATACATTGATTTTTATATAAGACAATGAAACCACATTAGTGCATTAGCTTTTACTTGTACTTGCCTACATAATACACTACAATTCAAATGGGGTCAGTATGATTTTTATTATATATATATATATATATATATATATATATATATATATATATATATATATTTTTTTTTTTTGTAGAAAGAAATTAATACTTTTATTCAGCAGGGATGCATTAAGTTCATCAAAAGTAAAGACATAATAAATAATTCATAATATATAAATAATTTTACATGATATTCCTTTCAAATAAATGCTGTTATTTTGAACTATTCATTTATTTATCAAAAGGTATCATGGTTTTCAACATTAATAATAATAAGAAATGTTTCCTGAGCAGCAAATCAGCATATTTGAATGATTTCTGAAGGATCATGTGACACTAAGACTGGAATAATGACACAGAAAATGTAGCTTTGCATCAAAGAAATACAATTGTAAAATTTATTAAAATTGAAAGTTATTTTAAATTTTATTTTTTTTAAACATTTTTAAAACCTGACCAACCTCAAACTATTGAACAGTAGAGTCAACATTGTGTAAATAGTATGCCATTTATGTTCCTGCCATCATATTTGGTGCATAAAATGTCTTTAGGAAAACCTAGAAAGTTTTTGTCTTTCTTATAATATTTTAATGAATAAAGTATAATAATTCAGAGCTCTGATACTGCATATTGTAGCTTATTCCGCAAGCTGAAAACGCATTTAAGTAATGGTGCAGGTGTTTATTGAGATATCAGAAATTAGAGCTCATTGCCAAAGACAGGGAAAAGTCTATTTTACAGAATCCTTTAAGCCCTGGACTATCTTCTGACCTTTAGGCATGTTTTAGTATAGGTTAGTGAGACTTTTTTTCATTGTTGCTCTGGTAATACTGAAATATTTCCTTCATAACATGACTCCTCACTGATATAACATTTATTTTAAAGTGTATCATATTCCAGTATTACTTCAAAGGATGGTACACAGATGTCTGAGCTGAGCCGTGAATATCCACTGACCCTGGAACTGCCTCTGGCTGCCATTAACTGAACTGTAAACTCTAACACAGCCGATGCAGACACACAAGCCACTGCTCACCAGACGCCACAGGCCACGGCTATGAAGAAAAATAAACTGAGATTTGTTTTTTTCTTTATTCCGTTCCATTATCTCACCTCTCATCGGAGGCCTTGTTTTCCTTTGACATGATCCGTATATTAGATTTTCTGTCTCATGCCCCGTGGCTTCTCAATGTGTATTCATAAGAACGAACAAAGTGACCACTCTGGGATAGGCTATACAATAATACCAAGCTATCTATTCTGAATATTATTGTTACTGTGATTTGGTTTTTGTTTGAGAATGTTTTGTTTTTCCAAAACCAACACCAGAAGATACAGATTAAGACAAAGCTAAACTGTTGATCGTAAAGTAATTGCCATACAAACCTGTGATGAATGACTTTGACAGCTTACAAGATGAAGACAGAAGACAGTGTGCAAGTTGAGATGATGTGATCCAGATTGTATTTTATTTTTATGATCCTTATATTACATTTGCAACTAAGTTGCAAACACAGCATAACACAGTGACCAATCTTGAATTTACTATACACCAACGACAATTTATTCATGCTAAATTTTCTTTCATATTGCTGTAATTAGTTTTGTTCCTTTTAAAGTCCCCTAGAGGAACATTTCGTCCTCTTTAACATTACAGCAGGCAGCAGAAGGTACAAAAGACATACTGTAGTGTAACAAAATGTAATACTTTCAGTAAAACAAAGAATAGGTAAGCCTGAATAAGCTACTAAACATGGTCCAGGAATAAAGCAAACTATAGCTACAACCAACGCAGCGGTCATAGTAGTTAATCTGGTGTGGTAGAATAATAACAGTGGAAGAAGGCGAGTTGAGAGGTTTGAATCAAGTTCTGATGACTGAATAAGGATTCAACAGAAGTAATGTTCATGCGCTTATGTCTTGCTGCAGTTGATTGTGGGTGAGCAATAATAGCCTGTAAAGATTATTTAATTGAGAACCAAATGACATCTGGTTCTATTAACAGTGCTCATATTTATTAATCTTGCATGTTCATGCCATTGGGAATAAATCAAAACGCAACACTGCTACTGAATCAGCATACAACAAATGACTCTAATAAGTTGATTATTAAACATACATGCAACCAGTGTAGTTAGAACCAAATGACTCTACAGAAGGTCAGTTTCGTTTTAGTGAATCAAAAACATTTAACATAACCAGTGTTGTCTGATACCTAAATGAATGATTCTGAGTCGGTTCCTTTTATTGAATTAAAACATAAATTGCAACTAATTTGGCCTGATTGCCCATTAAATAACTCTAGAGTAGTCTAGGTTATTTTTAGGGGATCAAAAACATTCAGCGCAACCAGTGTAGTCTGATTCCAAAAGGAGTGATTCTTAAGAGTCGGTTCTTTTTAGTGAATCAAAAATATTAGTGTAAAATAAGAGTGTAGTCTGATTCCAAACGGCTGATTCTAGTGAGTTGTTTTTTTTTATTGAACTGAACATAGGCCTATATTGCAACCATTGTATTACCATTCCCTAACAAATGACTGTTGTGAGTCGGCTAGGATCTTTGTGCGTCAAAAACATTCAGCGCAACCAGTGTAGTCCAATTCCCAAAATTATTCTAATGAGTTGGTTCGTCTTAGTAGATCAAAGACATACAGCTTACAATTGTGAGACTTAAAGCAGTGTATTAACACTTTGTGAGTTTTGTTGATAACATTTTAAATGAAAAAATAAATGTATATTTTTGTATGTATATCGTTTAGGCCAACTGGATTACATTTATGCTACCTCTAAAAAGACTGAAATGTCAATTAAAATATTTTATTGGAATTATCTGATTATTTGGCAATGAAATTGCAAAATTCTTTTAAGATTCCCATCTTTATTCAAAAAACAACTAGCTTGAGTTAGTCTGCTTTGTTAATATGGAACACTGGTACATATTTTTACATGCTGTCTGATAGGTCAGCAGCAACGGAGATGGACCTATGGGGGAGATCTTGAGTAAAAAGTTGAGAATGCTGAGTTGAGAGGCCATGTAAGCTGAGCTCTTCATTTTGATCTGAGAGGTGTTAGATGGAGAGTTCAACAGCAAAATTCATGTCTCTCTTATGTCAAGTGACACATAAGTGAAGCATAATGACAATTAAGAGCAATCGAAGACAGGATCTTATACGCATCATTTCCTGTAGAGAGAATCTCATAGTGTGAAGCCCCCATCTGTTCTGAGATTTACTGGTCCTGTATAGAGATTTTAAGTCTAACTCACATCTGCTGTGTTGAACCAGTGAATTAAGATTCAAGTAACGTACTTTCAACATTTCAAGACGTGACCTAAACAGTCTTCTTCAACAGAATGAATTTTCTCCTTTCATAAATTTATAGGACAGTCTTTTATTTTCTGAAATGATATGACCTGCCATGGCTGCTGCTCTCATTTTGTGAAGCACAGTGAATCAATATGTAGTTTACCAGTCTGTTTGGTGCACAGATTCATATTATTTATAGGGAGGGAGTTGCAAGAGTTAAATTTCCAGCTCAATGCCATCATGCAAAATGTCTAGTACTAAAAAAAATATGAAGTATATTAAGGCTAATATTAAAATATCCAACATATAAAAAAATTAAACATTTAGAAAGTTAATTAAAAACCAAGCAATTATTTAATTAATTACAGAGTCAAGATTGATTTCTTCATGCTTTCCAGAGAAGATTTTATGGAAAAAGCCGCATTGTTTCACATTTAACAGCTATTTTATCATTCTGAAATATTTTCAAGCATTTCCACCTGCTTTAGTAATCCGTTATGTCACTGGAAATCTCCTGCGGAAATGCAGAGTGCAACTGAATGATGTTTTTTTCCTGACCACAATCCATTGAAATATGACAGCACTCCATTCTATCCTCAGGTCAAATGCTTTTTATAGTGTCGACAGAAATGTGTCATTGTAAAACAACATTTAGATACTGCTGTTTGCAACACAGGTCCGTTTCACGTACCTGATGTGTTCTGGGAAAAGGTTGCAAGCTGCAGGAAAGAGAGACAAGCTCATTAAACTGGTCATCGGTGTCAGATCCCACGGTGAAGCTATATGAGGTGCCCCACTGAGACTGTGAGAGTCTATCACACAGACCAATTTCAGTCCTGTGAGAGGTTTCCTGCTTATCTTTGTCTCAGCGAATGTGTGTGTGAATGAATATGTAAAATAAGAAAAGGAATAGAGAGAAAGAGGGAGTGACGAAAAGAGCATAGGGAGAGAGTGAGTGTGACAGGCCTCTATGTGTCGCAGAGACCAGACGTTGGCTCTTCTCGGAGGCTTCAGGCCCTTCTCTCTCCTCATTAGAGAGCAGAACGCCATCATGTCCCGCTTCTCAAATCAGATTGAGGTTATGATGACCCTGAGGCTTTTAATGAGGTTTACGAAGCAGTGACCGCTCCATTGTTTTGCTTCTTGTGGCTTTTCTCAATCTCTCGCTTTTTCTAAGGCATGGGCTGTGTTCCAAAATTCCTTGAGCTATCTTTGTGTTCATCTGTATGTGCATTAACTCAAATAGAACCTCACAAGTGATTTGATTCAAATGAAGCAGCTGTGTGTTGTCTTGTTAAAAGTTAACATTTCATTTAAAATGTTTAACATGTTGCTAAGCTAATGACATTGTCCTCTAATAAGCATACAAATAACACACATATTAGGTAAAACATTTCTTAATATAATAATATTTTTATAGTTATTAATTTTGTATTTTATATTTTTTAATTAGATTTAACTACATGTATAAAGTATATATGCATAAAATATAGTATTTTATAAATAAAATAAAAAAATAAAATAAACCCTTTTATTTGAAAATTTTTTTTTTTTTTACATTTGAAACTGTAAAAAATATTTTTTCGAAGTAAATAAAGTCTCACTATTTCTCATTGTTCTATCTGATCTCGTGAGACACAGTTTTACCCATGCAGAAAATGAGCCGAAGCCTTTTTCTCTCATTTTTCCTTAGCGTAATGATGGCAGCTGCACTTTTATGGTAACTTGTCATCACCTGGATATCATTTTGCCAGGAACAGGCCTACATCCTCACTAGCCACTAGCAGTTCCAAAAACGTATCAACTATTCATTATATCCTCAAATAACTTTTGAACATAATTAACTTTTTTTTTCTCTTGGCCTTGATATTTTAAGTCTTGCTCATACTACACTGTAAAGCCGTCTCATCAGTCTCATCTTACTTCTTCTGGGGAAAGATAATTAATGTTATACCACTGTGAGTGGGTCAGCCGGCCACCAATCTAATTCGCACTGCCAAAGTTAATTTGAGCACCTGTGTTGGGAATTATAAACCTCCCTCCTTAGTCACAGGTTTCATGACCTTCTTCTCTTTATTTTATTTGTTGAGTTAGTGCCATTAGGTTATATCTGAAGTGTTGCGGTGTATGCAAGAGACAAGTGGTCAGGGAATGAGCTGTTGCTTTACTATTTTTCAATGGCTAACAGCTGGATGGATCCTCAGGCTGGTTAATGCTGGTCTAGCTGGTGAACAGCATGGCTAAATTGATATACCAGCACTACTTAACATAAACCAGCATGGAAATTCAGCAGGATTTGGAAAGTTAGAAAGCCTTAGTTCAGTTTCACACAAGTCAAAGAAGATGGAGTCTCCTCTTAGCATTTTTAGCTGAAATTTGTCATAAAGTACACTAAAAATGAAGTCTGCACTGCATGTGGTCTTTTGCTTGAAATGCCTAACTGTTAAAATTGAGTTCATGCTCGGCTTGTGTCCTCAAACTGCTACTACACAGAAACAGAATTAGATGGCTGGATTGTACGAGAGGGAGTCGGACAGGTCTGCTGACGTTAACGGAAAACGGTACTGTTAAAGGTACCCTTGACTCCCCAGAGCAGTCATTCTGATTCTGATTATGTGATTACTTTCAACAACCTGCAATGCCAACAATTTTCAGCGACAGGTGCAAGGTAGGCCTACATGGTCATCTTATTTAGTTGTTTTGTTATTTACATCCTTCGTCACCTCTGATGACTTCATGATGCCATAGAAGGACCTTTTTTGTCTAAATGGTTCCACAAAGAACCTATAACATCTGAAGAACCTTTCTGTTTCACAAAAGGTTCTTTGTGGTGAAAGACGGTTCTTCAGATTATAAAAAGGTAAGAAAGAGAGAGTTCTTTAAAGAACCTTTGACTGAATCTTTGTGGAACCAAAAACAGTTCTATGGCATCACTGTAAAGAACCTTTTAAGCACCTTGATCTTTAAGAGTGTAATAACATACAACTTACAAAACGTCCTTCCAACAAATAAACTTTCAGCAGACAAAAACTCCATAAAATACCTAACGAAAGTTACGTAGAAGTTGTGATCAATTACATGATCTAAGACTTTTATACAGTATAGTGCCTGCCATTGCAAGTCTGTCACTCATAAGCTTGTTTTCATCCAACTCAATATGGCTTCTAACATGATTAAGTTATATTGTTTATTGAACTGAATCCTCTTTAGAGTACATACTATGTTCTAACAACAGAATCTGCATTAAAGCACCATTGTGGTTTAGCTCTTTGAAATACTCCTTATTTTCAGACTGCTTAGTTATGACAGCATTAATGAAAACAAATGACAGTTTGGGTCACAAGCAGAGTCTTGAGACATAATAAGTGAGAAAGAGAGAGGGAGGGGACAAGAGAGACAAAGAAAAGAAAAAACACAAGACAGCAGAATAGACTTATTATCTGGGGACATGTTACAACAAAACAATGTGAGGTTCAGCACAGTTGTATTCCACTATAACAGAGACAAAAAAATAAATTCTAGAATGTATGAATATCACCTAGTGTTGATTCAGTACATAACAAGGAGTAACATGTTTCCACAGTGAAGATTTTACACAATTTAACATTAATTTCTTATGATAAAAACTGTATTTAGAATTATACACTAGAACTGTATTTAATATAAATTATACTGTAGAACTGCTTAGAAAAAGTTCTGTGAAATTACAGCAATTAGTTTCAAAATATAGTGGAAATTCACACCTTTGAGTGCAGTGAACAGCTCAGTGTTTATATAAAGACAGAATGTGAAGCGATCAGGCTTGTTTTGAAACAGTCAGAGAGACAAAAATCCACCTCTGTGATCAGAGAGTAACATTCTGTCCTGTTGTAAATAGGTAGCCCAATTTTGTGCGAGGGACCTGAATTGGGTCTATCATTAGGACCGCTGGTCATGACTCACTGAAAGAAATAGAGAGCTAAAGATATTAAGGTCTAGACAGACATTGTTATCTGAATAGCTGCTGTAAGACACACAATGTGAGCATGGCTATTTTAAAAATTTTAAGTCCAAGAGAGAATGGAAGTGCTGTGTGGCAACTGGATCAAACAATTTATTGAAAAGATCTGATTCAATGAACAGATTTGCTATAAATCAGACTTCGCTATATTTCTCGCTTGAACTCTCATAAACAGTTTTAATGAATAACAACGTAAATTGGTCTGTTGCACAAATCATGGCAGTTTTATGATGACTTTTATGTCACACACACAATTATTTGAGACATTTTAAAGTGAAAATTTATTTCAATGTAAAAACCGACACCATTTTTTCCTAGTGCAGTCACAGGGCAATCTTCAAAAACTCACCTGTTGTGTTCCACAGAAGAAAAGAAATTCTGGTTTGAAATGATATGAGGGTGAGCAAATGATGAAAGAATTTCATTTTCAGATTAACTGTTTCTTTAAGAATTAGTTCACAGCCTTTAATTCATTAGCAAATTATGTTTTTTCCAATGACAAAGACAGTTTACATCTTTTTAAAAATTGCAGGTGGATTCAGTATGCATCTAAAGACTATTTATACATCAGTTCAGAATAAGCAAAAGGATTGTCATCACAGCCTCAAGGACGTGAGCAGGTTTGTTTACTACAGCTTTCATATTTACCTGAGGGTGTATAATTGAACACAAGATCTTTCATAATTAAAGCTATTTTTATTAAACCCTTGAAACGCTCCAACTTGCATAAATGCATGGAATCTAAAGGGAAATGACCAGTGGGGATTTATATCTAGTAATTATCTCTTACCTTAAGGATACTGTTTCACATCACATGACTGTTTGAATTCAAGGTCCAACGTGTTTTTCTGACCATAGCGCTTGATGATGCTGTTAATGAAAACAAATCAGTCCCACAAGTGATTATCAAACAGCAAGTTGTAGCCTGAAGGCAAATCAAGTTTATTCAGGAAAACGACCCTTTCTAACACATTCCTCATGACGTATAGCTTTGAAAACTGTGCTCCCAAAGGGCAAACGGAAGGAACCAGGAGGAATGGAACATTGCGATCATCCTATTCAGGGGTCTCTCAGCGTCCACTTACCCACGGTCATTATTGCAAACCTGCACACCATCTACCAAGAAATAACAACGAACACAAGCGCAGATGGAGTACTGTGCTTACTCAGGGTAATTCAGTTCATTTTGGGAGCAACCAAATTGCTCGGTATATATATTTATGCGTGTTGGTTTGTTTGTGCTACATCCTGCTCTTTAGTTGGTTTTTGACATTTACTTGCAGGGTAGCTTGTTTCCACATGACGCATTACTTAATTCGCATGGTGCATTAACACATTTAGTAAAACAGCACTGCAGTCACAGTTTAATATTTAGGACACAGAAGACTGTTGAAAATATCCTCAGAATTAGAGCGTTTTATATAAGAGATTAGAAGGCAGGATCTGTGTTGTTTCTTCGGAACGATGAGTCAGAACATCCATTACTTCAGTAAACACTTTTGTCTTTTCTGCCTCTCTCTATCTCTCATTTTCTCTTTGAACGCTGAAGATGCGGTACCTGCTATAAAATGTGAAGTGTGGGCGTTTCGGTTTCTACAGTTCAGGATTTAGACAATTTCGCAGAATGGGATTTTTGTTAATACCCATGTAAAGTGCAGGCTGTTCCCTTAATTGACTATGGCATGATTGAAAAATTGAAAACAATACGGCCGGCATGGCAACAGCTCATGATGAAGGACACAAGAGCTTTAATAAAAAGCTACCCAATAATAAGTTGATTCAGGTCAGAACTGGATGCTGCTGCTTTTTAAAAATATCACATATTAAAAATTAAATGGATTTTAGGTGGCACAAAATCTACTGAATACTGTCTGTTTTAAAATCAGGTTTAAATAATTATCAGACTACTTTGATTGCTACGGAAAAGTGTGTGTCGTCGAGAAACCATAATCATTATACAAAGATGAGAGAGATTGACAGTTTGGATAGTGACTCTAATGTCACAATTTTCGAAAGCCATCTCCAATTTTAGGTAGCAATAACTCAACAGATAGAGGCAAGAAATCAAATGCAGCAAAAGTGTGACAGGCTGTTTTGATAATGCTACTCAATTCAGCCCCAAAGCCATTTTACATTTTAATGTGTTTAGATTGAAATGAGGGAGACAGAGCCAACACAGATAAACACAGATGTGGGGAATGAATCTCTAATTTAAGGAGCGGATTTAAGGAGGCAGCATTCATTAATACATTAAAAAACAATGCAAAAACACAGCTGTTCGCATACCACCACTGCGATTGACCTAATCATTATTGTGCGCTTGCTGTTGGTCAGAAAGTGAAGTATTTAGGCGGTGTTTAGCGTTTGTGAGGTTCTTGTGTGGGCGACAACGCTGATTGAAGCTGTATGCTCCTTCACTGCTGTTTGTAACAGCGCGGTGGGAGGCGAAATGTCTCAAAATGTCAACTTCAAAATTCCCAGGGAATCTGACACCCACTGCGGTCTGTAATCCAGGTTATTACCAGCCTTCACTCCCCCATATGTGAATCATTTTCTCTTTTGGCATCAGTACAAATGGGTGGATTTGAATACAAAGCTAAATAAAATATTGCAGTGCAGAAGGGCAGAGAGGACGGTCAAATCGTAAGGATGATACATCACTACTGCATGCATTGTAAATTCTGCTGCATTATGCCACTTTACCTGTAGCATTTCAGATCAAGTTGGCTGTAAAAAAGCAGGGAAGTTTTCAGCGTTAACTGATATAGCCGTGATAATCTTATGACATGTATTAATGGTAATTTCAAAGTCACATCCGCCTACTTAACACTTGATGTATTTTGTTTGCATACACACACAAGATTAGATAAACAAAATGGATTTTCTTTCTTGTCACATCAAGGCACAAAAGCCAGCGTGACTGATCTACCAGTCAGTGCTTCACTTTTTTTTTCAACATGGATAAAGCTTCACCCCACTTCACTACTTGTCCTCGGGTTGCATCAAATAAATGAAAAACTTTTCTTCTGTAGCTACACAGAGTCCCACGGACACCCACTGTTTGTTTCCTGACTGTATGATGCAAACAAATCTGGCAAGCCATACCCAAAGATCAGCAGCTTCAATCAAATTGGCTGGAAATTGGAGAGTACCCGTCTGGAAGTGAAGTTATGTTTTCAAGGCATCGAACTGATGCAATAAGCACTTTTGAGGGAAAACTATGGTAATCACTGAATTTGACAAAGCATGCCAAGTCTATTATATGTGGTCTCAAATATTTCAGCCCCTGCTGGTAGATGCTAGAAACACATCATTTGAACCCAAACAGCATCTTTCTTTATTGATGGCCATTCAAATTGATTTGTATTCTGACTTCACATTTTTACTGAATTAACATTTGTTGATCTCACCGTGTTTGAGATTTGTGTGTTGAGTTACATGCATCTCATTGCGACTCTGGGGTTTATTTAATACATCAGGCAAATATGTTTACCTCTAATTTTAAGAGGGAATTATGCCATGTCATATAGTGGGCTTTGAAAATCAAACACAGTGATGAAAGAACAAGTTTTGTAGCTCCTTGCATTGCTAAATACTAAAAAAAATCTTTAACTGCCTTGACAAGAATTTGTAAGTTTATTAGATGAAAGAATCATTTTTTTTTCAGTTGCTACACTGAAAGCAATTGTCACCCAGAATTTGCTAGTAAATTTCACAAAAAAATTACAAAGAAACAAAGCCACGTGTATGGATATACACTGTAAAAAATGATCGTGATTTTGACGGTAAAAAACTGTGAAAATGCTACAGTAAAAACCTGTTAAATGGTAAACAGTAAGTTCCTGTAAAATTTACAGGGAAAAACCGTAAACTGACGTTCCCAGAATTCCCTGCGTTGCATTTCAAATTTAGTTTGAATTTGACGTTTTTTCTTTGAAATAACTATGTTTCTTCTTAGTTTTTTCTTATCAGTTATGTTTATTGGGGTTGTATGTTACATCTAATGTTGTTAAATTAAAGTTTATAGCATATTTCAGTTTAATGAGTCTCACCACGATGGTGTTTAGTGCTTGTGTGAATGACACTGTGCACCTTCTATATATGCTATTATTTAAAAGCTGCTTGTGATGGGCTTTGGTTCATCATGTGACTTTCTCATCACCACCTGCATTTGGTGGTTATCAGTGTATTTCAAAGGTACAAAACAGATTTCAGTACTTCAATAGGTTGGTATATTAACATTATATCAGTTAAAGAAATTACGGTATTTAATTGTAAATTTAAATTAAAACATAAAACCTAAAACGTTGTTACCGTATTTTTTACGGTAGAATTCCGGCAACCACACCTGCCAGTTTTTTACCGTAAATTTTATGGATTTTTTTTTTTTTTTTTTTACAGTGTACAGTTTACCAAATGATCATTTTTTTCCCTATAGTTATTTTAGACCTGAATAAGCTAAATTAACTATTAATAGAGTATGCTCTAAGTGGGAATATATCTTAAACAACTCACACAGTAGCAGGTTTGACCTGTTTTAACGCATCCAGTCTTGGATTTGGTGGCTTAGATTGTTTCACTATAATTGCACCCAACGATTAACCAGCTAACTGAAACCCGATGCACATCTGTACCCCTTCACCAGCGCTTATCACGCTCGCAGGGTAAACATATCGGCCACACTTTCTGAAATCATGCTTGGTCGGGAAAACGCATGCAGAGTCGCATCAGACAGCTTCAAGGACGAATCGAGGTGAGGCCGAGCAAACGGAGGCTTTATCGTTCAAACATACCGTGCCGTAACACTAAAAGCGTTGCACCGAATCCTATATACGTAACCTTCCATGCATGTCCCATTTGAATGCGACAAGTCCTTTGCATCAAGGCAAGGTGCTTTAAATAAGCTCATCCCCTAGCGATGGGATTGCAGATGCATATAACGGGAATATGTAGCAGGACACCTGCCCACGACAGCCACAGTCGTTAAAAATTGATTGCTCAGAACATGGGACGCTTCAGATGGGAGCTCTCCATGTGATTCAGTGAGTGCCTTTATCAGCGGCAGCTGCAATTCCCCTCACAGACACTCACACTTGCCTCTCTGAGCACGAGAAACAAGGACGTCCTTCTTTTGCCTGGAAACCAGAGATGTTAGGAACGAGCAGTTAAAGCCTCGCTGTATCAGTACTGCTCTCAACTTTCATTTCTGAGGAGTTAATCAGCTTCTCGAGACATTTGAAATCGCCGTGCAGGTAATTATGATCTTTATGTGTGTGTGTGGATGGAACGCGACCGTTTGGCTTTTGCTCTATGTGGGATGGAGCGGGAGCTGTCCGCCGGCAATGGTGCTGAAATCAGCCTCAATGAACGAGGAAGTGATTTTGTCTTCGACACGCATCGGGAACGGGAGTAAATACTAAAGCGGGTCGTTTTAACGCATTTATAGGCGTAAGAAGATACTAGGAGCACAGTAGCGTACGAGATTCACCCAGACACATTCATTAGCCAACGTTTCGGTGCATTCGGACTATAAGCGCGTGGGTTCGATTCGGATGGATGAGGGAAAGTTTACACACAGATTAAGGGATCCAGTCATGCGTTGTATTGTAATATCCTTTATTCTAAGATTTACATTCTTAAACTCTAACAATCATCATAATACGCCTTTTTCTCAAATGTTATTTGATATTCAGGTTGAAATGTAATGTTGCCATTCCTCACGAGAAGAACAAACGCTCCCTGCAGATTTACTTCAAATGTACACTATGTATGCTTGTCCCAGAGCTTGTTATTTACGCTATTTTTCCTAGTGAAGGTTAAGTTAAATGCGGGCACCCATAAGCCACTAACGGTAGCCCGTCGTAATTTTACAACTCTGCACTTTGTGTGAACTGTATGCGAGGTACATTGACCTTTACTGTCCTTCATATGTCGCGTCTTGTTGATAGTATTGTGTATGCCATGCAGTCATTATTATTATAGTCTTTAGTAATGTTGTATCATATAACCTAAAAATGCCTTCATCTGTGACCCCTATAATAAATGGTTTTGATCCAGTCGAATACATTATTTAATATGACAAAATCACACACATACTCAATTGAAAATTTTAAGGGGCAAGTAGAAATAACTCTACAGCTCACATCCACTTTTTAATTTTTAAAAAAAAAAATTTATACAGTGAATAGCTTTTTATACAAACTAAGTTTTTGCTATTAAGTAATTGTCTGTTTCACATTGTAGATCTGGCGACAAAGGACTACTTGAAAAGCTTAACCTGAATGTAATATTTGGTTGAAGAAGGCAGGAATAAAAAGCCATCATCATGAATTTTGTTATGAAGCAAGCGTTGGGAGGTAAGTTTCAGATTGTCCCGTTTCTCCAAACATGACACACACACAGAATAGACTCAGCGCAGAAACTAAACACTTATGTAGTAAGCTTGCACAGCAACACCATTATGCTCAATCTGCTTACACATAACCTTTCTCTTGGCTTGTAAGTCATGTACTGCTCTCTATTTGCATGCACATGGAAAATGAACTAAGTGTTGCTTTTTTTTTTTTTTTTGCTTTGGAGTAGTGTTTTCCTGTCTATCTTAGTATTGCATAGCTTATCTTTTGAGTCAAACAATGCAGTTTAAGATAATATTGTGATGGATTAGAAAGCACTTGATCTGTTGGGCTGGTAGATAGAGGTCGTGAGTCTTTGCGCATTTCAAAATCTGCCGCAGTTCTCTGTTGTTTTCATGACAAAAGAGTTTGTTTTCTAGTTGGAATACAATTCAGATGTTTTTCTCTATTTAGTATAACTTTTTAAATGATCCTTTTGTTCATTATTATTTTTTCCATTTTAATTATTTTATATCCAGACACACCAGATTTATTGACAATGTGCTCTGCTGAGCTTAATCGAAATAATAATAATTCCATAAATATTGGCATTAAATGTCCAAACAGAACTGCATCTCAATGTGGTTTATTAATCTCCTTTGCATTCGTAATGAGGGTTTTATCCGTCTCACTCTGTGCGGACTTCCGCTCGTCAAAACACTTAGCCCCATCAAGACAGAGATTGACAGTCCAGTCCCGAGGGATGTCACGAAAGGAGGACTGCGGCAGTTGATTAGCAGGGATGTGCTATAAAAAGGTGGCGTATGACCTGTTTCATTAACCAGCTGCCGGGTAAAGCAGCCCATGAGGGTCCTGCCCTAGTCCACTTGCTCCATCGATAAAGAAAATGAGTGAAATCCACTGAGCTGTACGGAAAGGGATTTCACCCTTGAGAAGAGAGAGTGGTCCCCAGCTTCATGTTTACTCCCAACTTTCCTCTCTCGTCCTATCATGTCCTTTTCTAAGAGTAGCAGTGCGTGTCTAAGATAAATTGATCCTGGCTTCAGATGTTTTTGGGTTATTATGTTTTAAAGATTTCAAGTCGCATATAACTAGATTTGCATTTCCAGCAGGAATTACCAGTGCTTGCAAGGTAGCAAGAGAATAAGTTTTAGTTTAAGCTTAGTTTCAGGCTTCGGTTCTGCGCAAATGATGATGACTCTCATGGTGCATCTTGTTTTCAGTTGGCTACACACAAGAATCAGCTAAAAATGGTTAAAGTGTCCATATTATGCAAGTTCATAAATTTATTTTTGTGGTCTGCTAGAATACATTTACATGATTTAAAGTTCAAAAACACATTGTTTTTCTCATACTATACACCTTCTGCCTGCCTGAAACACTCTGTTTAAAAACCTGTGCCTTTAAAACCCATCTTTCTAAAAAGTCCAGACTGTTCTGATTGGTCAGACACTTGTCTATATGTCGGAAATGTAACGCCCCTTACCAAATTTGGGTTTCAGCTCCTGAGGCTTCATGAGCAGCTGTAAATGCTTTATTTCATAATCGATGAATTTTGCAATATTGAATCAACAGTGAACCAACTTGAGCTGAATAATGACATGATTGTATATAGCTGAATTGAGCTTGTTTCATTAATGAATTTTATACAGTTATTGAACTGAACTGAATCAACACTGAACTGAGCTGAGCTGAGCTGATAATGACACTGTAGTCTTTTTAGAGCAGCATTTGAATCTCTCATATTTCATGAAGCCTGCTTCACTGATTATGATATTTTCCTGTTTATTACTGTCAAAGCTACTTTGAAACAATCTGTATTGTATAAAAGTGTGATATAAATAAAGGTGACTTGACTTGGCTTAGATAGTATTATATCTTTGGTAACTGTGGTGTCAATATTAGAAGTATATATACATTTTTTTGTCCACCCTACAAAAAAACAACAACAACAACAACAAAAACAAACAAACAAACAAAAACAAGTGTTTCCTCAGCATAGCAAAATCAATTACTCAACTGCTTTTTAAGGGCGGGGCTAAAGCAGCCAGTAGGCAGGCATTATGCAAATGTATAACATTGTGATTAAGCTAAGTCACAAAAAATAAAAAATAAAAAATAAAAAATGGCAGGACTACAAACAATGAGTGTTTTATGTTGAAGAGATGAACTCCCTTTGCTGTGAACTTCTGTGGTTTTTTAACTCTGCACAAACAGCTATATTACACACTCAAGGAAAGGTACAATCAAATAAGCATTTAAAAATATGCAACGAAGAGCAGGCCAATCATAATTCTATATGCAAATTGATGCAAAAAGGAAAACCAATCCCGTGATACCAAATAAATGGAAGAGGTTGAATGTATTTGCTCTAAAGCTTTTATTGCAGCATTCAGATGCATCCATAAATGCATTACTATATTGCCCCATTTCAAAACTGCTGCTCTGGGCTTTTTTTTTTTTTTTTGTATGCTAGTCTCTACCGTTGATTGATTCTGTAAATCATGGAACAGGCCATCTCCATTTGCCAGCAGTCATTTTGACAGGCCCCCACACGCGGTTCTGACCGACATTAGATAATAAAGCTCAGGCTGAAGTGAAATAATGG
>JAFVLL020027673.1:39303-62932 GCA_021397915.2 Tor tambroides
AGCTCTAAATTAGCCCATGTGCATTCCGACTCATTTTGCCAACATGGGTCACATATGTTCACATTCATATATATATATATATATATATATATATACATACATACACAGTACATTTATAAAACATGATGAAATGTGAAATTAAAAATAAATTAACTTGTGCATAACCTGTGTTCTCAATTCAGAATTATGCCCAATTGTGTCTGAAGCTGACAAAATAAAAAATTACAATGCAAAAAACTGAATTCAAACTGCAGTGTTTTAGTAACCACAAAAGTTATAATATTTTCATGTGATGCCAAACAGACGCTTGCTATTTGCTAGATGGAGTAACCATAGCAACAGTAGGCAACTTGAACACATTCTGTTCAGATCACTATGTGAAGGTACACTCACAAAAACATAATCTGTCATACTTCATTATACCTTCATTTATCACAAAAAAACTTTAATGCCTAAACCTTAGTGCTCTAAATTTTACTTTAGACAAATATTCATCAAGATACTTTTTAATTGGGCAAAGAGTGCTCAGCAAAAGTTAATTTATTTAGGCTGCTTGAGACAAATTTTTATAGACTGTGTAATTTCCACTCAGATTCATACTATTGATTCAATGCAGATCAATATACACACTTGTTCTTTTCAGTAGCTTTTCAAAATGTGACAATGTCACAAGGTGCTAAAAACAGCTCATCATCAATCAAACATTAGCAATACAGTACTGTCTCAAAAAAGACATGCTCTATCCTTCTCACCATTATAATGGAGAACATGGAGATTTTCGGATCAAAATGTTTGTGGGATGTTTGTGCATTTCTGTGGTTTCAGGGAGCTCGATAGCTGATAGGACAAACCCCAAACACTATAACTGTCATATTAACACTGGATTAATGGACTCGGAGGAGAGCAACTGCAGAATCATGCCCTCATTGAGACTCTGCATAGCTCTGAATCAGATTGTAAGCAAATAATCAGGTCAAGGTCCTGTCCCTCTGCAATTACCAGACACCTCAGATTGATGAATACCTGAACACCTTGAACAGAATAGATAAATGCTACTCTTCTAGATCAGATAATGTAGAACAACACAGAAAAGGGCCTCTTTTCAGACTTTTAGAGGATTCTGGATTGATTATTTGGTCCCACTTTATATTAGGTGGCCTTAAATACTATGTACTTACATCAAAAAATAAGTACAATGTACTTATTGTTTTCATATTGTATTGCAAAACACTTTTGCTGCTATTGAGGAGGGACATGGGTAAGGTTGGGGACAGGTTTGGTGGTATGGGTAAGTTTAAGGGTGGGTTAAGGTGTAAGTGATGGGTCAACAGTGTAATTATAAATTTAATTACAGAAATTAATTACAAATGTAATTACATTTGTAATTAATTTCTGTAATTAAATTTATAATTAGAGACTTTCTCTTCAAGGACACCAGACTAAAAATGCTAATGACTCATCCTGCACTACACAGATTTTGTCCAATCAAAAGTGCTCTCAAATGATAATGCCCCGCCCCCTAATACCACCTGCAGCCGACTTGCATGTACCAAGTCATGGTTAATGGCTGCAACGTAATTAAAAACATAATGAATACAATAATCAATTCATTAAAGAAAACAAGGCCATCAGTCGTTAACAGTAATTACGACATACGGTAAATGCGTTTCTAGTTACGGTTCAAAAGTTTTGGACATCATGAATTTTCGTGTTGGTTTTTTAGATAAAATATAAACAGAAGAGAGAATATATATAGAAATTGGGCAAAAACAGACAATACTGTGTTTAAAAACACAAAATTAACTTCTTGTTTATTGAACTATTGCATAAAATAAGTATCACATTTGCAATTGTACAGACATTTGGGTACTCTTGTTCATGTTATTGCTAAACTATATGATATAAATATAAGACAAAACCCCACACAGGGGCATTTTTTGCCTTTATATCTTAGGGGATATAACTAAACTCTAACAGGCTGCATCACATCGTCCTGCTTTTTTTGTCAGCAGACTACAAGTCTGGGTTGTGGCAGGAAAATCAATTGCATTAATAATTTTTACACATTATTTTTCCATAATTAATTCTAAATTAATGAGCCCTAATCAACAGCCCTAATATACAGGTTAAGTTTGTTAAAAATATAAATACATTTGGTGCTGCATTAGCTGGTGGACAAACAAAGCTTCACCTTAATGGTGTCTGCGAGATAAAGTGAGTCTAATCCTGTGAATCGACAAATGACGTGACCTGCATGGAGCGCAACTGTCCTTGACCTTGGCTTATTGGCTCAACGCAGGCTTCAGTATGTCTCGCCAAATGGCTTTTTTTCAAGGCTGCTGAGAGAAAAAGATGAAAGAGGAGGGCAAATACCAAGCTGCTTAACCAACACTGTGCATTTGAATAATGTATTCTGATGAGACTCACTCGCGAGCTTTTCGAGTGTCGCTCTGACCCGTCCGTAGCGTTCTCATGAGCGTCATGCTGGGAATGGGATTGTCCTCGAATGAGTTTTCATAGATCTCGCGATTAACTGAATGCAAACAAATTCCGTCACACACAGGCAGAAGCTGGGAGGGACGTAGGCGAGCCTGAATTTAAATAATGATGTTAGTTATCTTGGGAATCAGAATGGCTGCGAGATCGATGGCTGACTTCTGGGAGTCACAGTGAGGAGGATGATATGTTTGTACTGAATAAGAAAAGGCATATTTAGATGGCTAATATTTTACAATGCCAAGTCAAGTGCCAGTGAACAACAAAGGAGAATTTGAGGGCTTTGATTTTTCTCATTTATAGCTCAGGAAACATACCTAGTTCTCGGTCCAAGTATCAAGTATCAATATCCGTTTCCAATGCTTCTACTAAAACTTCTTAGAGGAAATAAAAAAGACAATTGTTGACATACAAAAGGAGAAAAGAGCTTTAAAAACAATTGGAAAAGCTAAGCTCAGGTTATTTGGTCTTCGAAAATATGATACAAAATATTTGAGCTTATATTGAAATCTCTGGATTTTGGTTTCAGAGGAAGTCTGAGCAAATTATGAGACATTATTAAGATCTTCTTCCTACCTATTAGCAAATCAGGACTACTTGGTGAACATTATGTCACCTAATTAGTATTCATGAGCCAGGTTGATAAGGTTTATAATGCATCCCGTCCCAAACCTAAGAGACTTGTTTTACAATACAAATATGTAAAGATTTTTATTCAGATAGATAGATAGATAGATAGATTAAATTACTAAAGGTATTAAGTCTTGTTTTCTAGAAAATGATCAGAGTTGAGTAAGTTTATACTTAAAACAAGAAAAAAGGGAAATAAACTCAATTCAAAAGGAAAACAATTTTGATCTCATTGTTAGCTACTTCATTTGCTCCACTTTTAATACCATTGCTGAAACAATGTATGTTTAATTGTTAGTGTTTGTATGTGTAATGCCTGGATTCACAGAGAGCAGAAGCAAAGTCTAGTCTTTTTCCTTTAATATTAGCACCCTGGTGTTGGTTTCTTGAAGGCTCCAGTAATTCTGTCCTAATGGCAAATCATTGAGTCTGACCTTTCTCTGTGACCTTTATCTGTGTCAGTCAGTGGACTTTGAGCCTGACCTTATTCAACCTATTTTAACATTTACCAGGCCCAGTAATGAGCTATCAGTCACTCTTACCTAATATTGACATGTGACAAGCAGCACTAGTTTAATATAGCAGTTAACTTAAAAAATAAATAAATAAAATCCAGAACCATTGCAAAATTAAATCGCCACCCAGTGGCCAGAGCTAGAATTGTTTAAATCAAAACTGATTTAGTGTGATTTTTGTGTAAATACATTTGCTAATGCATTATTTTTATTCCTTAAAACACAAAGTGAAACTCCCTCAATGATAAAAAAGCAATTTCCCCTGTACAAATTTTCATCATTTAGAAACCACAGGTTAATAATACACACTATCATGATCTGCGGTAGAAATAAGAGCTTCAAAAACCAGAAATGAGAAAGGACAGAGCTCAGCAGTGAAAACAACAGCACGGCCTCCAGTCATGAAGAAAATATGATTTTAGCAAACGCCAATCAGACATAGAGAATAGTACTGGCACTACTGCTGCTACAGCATGCAGACCTACATAAAGTTACACTTAAAAATAAACATTTAAACTCAATGACAGGAAAGAAAGAACATAAAGGAGACCTCTTTGATTTCTCAAAGAAACAATAGCTGTGTCCCAATTCAGAGACTGCATCCTTTGAAGGCTGCATTCGAAGACTGAATGTGTCACAGCTGCACGATGAAGGCTGTTCCATTTTGAAAGCTCCTACAAATGCGGTCTCGAAATTCATCCTTTGTTTCCCATGCCATGAAGGATACAATAAATGGATCCTTTGTGGATTAGACTATCCGAAGATTCATTGCACACCAGTAATGACAGGATTTTTTTTTTTTTTTTTGAGAGAGAGAGAGAGAGAGAGAGAGAGAGAGAGAGAGAGAGAGAGATAATGCCAGATTACACCTCTTGGTTTCAGAACACTTTGATATCTAACTATACAAATGTTACAAAACAACACATTTTTGACTTATCTTACTAAGATGCTATTTTATAGATCACTTTTTATTATGCGCAAAAATGGACCATAAATGGCCTTTGAAGATGTGGCCTTTGAAGTCTGCATTCTTGATGCAGCCTCTGAATTGAAACACAGCTAATATCCCAAATATCATTCAGCAATGAGATTCTATATAAACTAATTTCTCCACAAACTTTTCCAAGACCATATTATTGGAGGTACTCTTCAGATTCATTTATATTATAATCTAAAATTTTATGTAGCAAAAGTACAATTCTATATACTTTTTAATTTTTCCTCAGCTTTAGAAAAAGCGTTTGAG
Source organism: Tor tambroides (assembly GCA_021397915.2). Taxonomy (NCBI): domain Eukaryota; kingdom Metazoa; phylum Chordata; class Actinopteri; order Cypriniformes; family Cyprinidae; genus Tor; species Tor tambroides. Next base: position 44,191 of record JAFVLL020027673.1, read on the forward strand.
ACAAACTTGATACCTCAAAAATAATTGAGAACTCAAGCAAGTCTAATGAGCTGTGAAAGGGCGCCGTGAAGCAATAAAACTATCCTTTTGATGAAGCTATGATGTACATGCTGTTTTGTTTTAACTTCAGTGTGTTAAATTAATGAAAAATGAACACACCAGTAGTTTTATTTGAGCAGAGTTGAAGTACAGCATGACATAAAACCTGTTGCTGTGCTTTTAACACCACCCTGTTGCTTGCCCCGTTGCTTTTTAGTATAAAACAACCTAATTAAAAGTTACTCTAAAATATCATAGAGGTATATTTTACAGCGTATATGTGCACGTACAAAAGTACTGCAAAATGTACTGCAGATGAAGTGCAGGCACACAGTGCAATGCACAGGTCTCTGTTAATTTGCACGTCTGAATCTATTCTCACAGTGTGTTAGGTGACTGCGCACCACACTAGAAGATGCAATCACACATGAACACTCACACCACAGTGCACACAACACAAACGAATCCTGTTTTGATATTTCCAAACTCGTCTTTGCACTCTTTGAAAAGACAACCTATTAACACTTTACCAGCTGAGTGCGGAAATAAGAAGTCTGAAAAGAAAGTTAAAAAAGCAATTTAAACACTCCAGACTTAGAAGTCTTAATACCAATTAGCCGGCCCAAAGAAAAGTCCTAATTGCGTGAGACAAGGACAATTAAGAGAGCACACAATGCAAACATGCAGCATGTAATTTGTAAGTGAGTCCGGACCAGTTGCTGGTTAGTTGAATGCTAATGTGTAAATGTGTTAGAGTAGGTGTTAATAACTAGCTCCATCTCCATGACCCTGCCAGAGAAGCGTTTTTAATTGGCTGCTGAATCCACAATTAGGGGCATGTGTAGCTGCACCTGATATGCAAATGAAATGAGATTATCTCATTATAGTTCATTTGCATGGGTTTCTTTAAATTATAGAGTAAATAGGTGAATTAGATACCTTAATTACACAGAGTAGGCTGGCTTATTATATATATATATATATATATATATATATATATATATATATATATAATGTATATATATGTTTTTTTTTTTTTCTAATTCTTGTTTTGTTCACAGATGTGGAGAAACATCAAAATGCTCTCGGAACATGCTGTGAAATGTGTTGCTAGCTACAAAATAATCAAAGCTCTTTTAATCATATATACTTTAATTTCAAATAAAATGCACCCAACATTCAGTGCCAACGCTCATTTATAAGAGACATCTATCATCTGTTCAGTGGTATTTATAGCTACATTTAGCTATAGTTAGGTAATTAACACAGACAAGTGTTACATTTACATTTCATCATTTTGCATTTAATCATTATCAAACAAGGAAAAACACAATTGTGCACACCTTCTTAAAATCCAACTAAAAATTCCTATCTATCTATCTATCTATCTATCTATCTATCTATCTATCTATCTGCCCAATTTATGCTTTTGGATTAGGTGCTTTTTGTCCATTTCTTCAGTTAAACCCTTAAAGCCATGCTTTGTTTGGCTGCTATAGAATTTTTAATACAAGAGCACAGCTTGCCTGAAAAAAGAATCTCATGAAAATGTTCAAGGTCACAAACGACAGAAACATGAAAGAAAACAGCATAATTAAACAGCTCCACAAGCATTTGGTGTATCCAAGGCAACATATTGACATCCTACGTGCTTTAGTAAATAAGAATGTGGGTGCCATCTCAGAATTTTCTCTTTTTTATATATTTATTTTATTTTTTAAAGAAATGTGGGTCTTTCTTTGGCATTTGCAAAGTCGGCCAAGATGCTTTTAGGTGATGAATTACTTTAGTTCCTAAACATCAATGTGTAGGATCCATTCTTACAACCTCCTTGTGAGAGAAGCAATTGAATTTCAAGACCTAGAGACTCTAGAATGTTATTTTTTTCTCCCCATTAATCTTGTTCTGCACACTTTTCAGGGCTTATATCCTTCATCATTTATCTGAGCAGACCAGCAAAAAAGGAAAAACTATTTTTAACCCTTTGAATTTAAAAATAATCACCTATGAAATATTCCCTCATGCCTTTAGACACCAGAACAGAGGACAGAAGGCAGGAGGTGTCATTGAGATCCTTGGTAATTGGTATGCAAGGTTACAGTTCGTCATAGAGCCCTGAAAGAATCTTCAAAGTTACAAGAACATAAGCTCTACTGATCAGGCTTCCATTACAGAGACAAAGTAGCATCCCTGAATCCTTCAGCTGGAGATTAAATATCCCATGGACTCCAGTCCCCAAAAGCAATCCTCTCTCTCCACTTCCTTTCCTCTCATTTTCCTATGCTGAGCCTTTACGCATGACACGGCATCTGTGGTGAAGGGCAATCATTGGGTAACGATGGCAGCACTTTGAATTTCGTTCGAATAATTCTTTCGCCCTGGGTTAAGATTTTGTGGAGTGGGTTCTGTCTGTTTCTCAGTACTGAGGGACGAGGTGCTCTCTCGCCTTCCTGCCATAACTCTGTACCCAGCAAGATGAAAGTAATAGAGTGTGAGAGAGGCAGCTGCAGTCGTACACGATTTCTGGCAGCCCACCAAGATCAGCATGCTGAGCTGCCCAGGACTGCAGTACTTCCAGCACGCACGACTAAAGGTGGAGGATCTGCATGAGAGAAGAGAGGCTGCAAATATGATTTAGAAGAAGAGAAAGTGAGTGATATCTTGAAGCGAATTCAGATAGCAGTAAAAAGAATGACAGAATGATAGACAGAATGATAGATAGAACAATAGAACGATAGAATGATACATAGAATTATAGAATGATAGATAGATAGAAAGAACGATAGAATGATACATAGAATGACAGAACGACAGATAGAAAGAACAACAGATAGAACAATATAACGATAGAAGGATAGAACGATAGATAGAACGATAGATAGATAGATAGATAGATAGATAGATAGTTAGATGGAACGAAATATATGACGACAGCATGATAGAACGATAGATAGAAAGATAGAATTAGAGCGCAACAGTGATAGAACAATAGAATGAAAAATAGAATGACAGCACGACATCATGATAGATAGATAGATAGATAGATAGATAGATAGATAGATAGATAGATAGATGGATGGAACAAAAGATAGAGAGACAGCATGATAGAACGATAGCTAAATAAAACAATAGAATGACAGCGCGACAGAGTGATAGAATGATAGAACAATAGATAGACAGATGTCCTTTTCCTTCAGTTTCCTCACAGATTGTCATGTGTCATGAATTAATGGCCACAATGGCTGCTAAACTCCTGCAGATAGACGTGACCTGTAAATTGTCCCAGACCGGTGATGGATCAGTCCAGCCCTGCACAATCAAGTCCCATTTCCTGGCCCTTCATACGCTGGTTAGGGAAGATAATGGCAGAGAATGGGTGATAAAAGGCTTTCATGATAGCACTCCTGACACCTTCTCCTATCTATTCTTTGGAGATTTAGGAGATACACCTCACTTCCTTTAACCCAGTCCCAAAGAAAAAAAATATCCACCTCTCATTAGAGCATGGAATACTGGCCAAATCCTTCCATTTTGGCTCCAGGCTTTTGCACAGTTCTTAGTTTACTTGAACTCTCCTGAAAGACATATATCACACCGGTGAAGCCGATTGCTCACTGCTCTTCTCTTTTTGGTATCCTCAATACTGGGAATTTGGAGGGTATATATAGTAAGCAAAAAGAGAAGAAAAACTGTCCAACAGAATCTTGAAACTTTTTATGATCAAAGACTAAACAACAATGACATTTGTGTATTGCAATCATATAACACACAAAACAACCAGGAAATCCCTTTTCTGCCATCTACCCTACATAGTCACCAAACCCCCCCCCCCCCCCCCCCAAATCCCTCCCTGCTAAGTATAAAAATGCTAAAGAAAAGAAAAGAGGCACTGGTTCACTATTTTGTTTATGGTTATTATAATATTAAGACATCGTTATTTTGGAGTTATGGAGACAATCAAGGACAGGATGCTTAGTCTTAAAAAATCTGTTTTCAAAGCCTCATAAAGTTAATTGGAATTTTTTCAAGGTTGAAGCACCTTCATCATAAATCATCATTTAATTGGGATGGATTAAATACGTCACATGGGACACGTGATTACCGGTAACGTATGGAGAGTAGTGGAGAGGTCGTGCCCTCTCTGCTGTGTGGCACTGTGGAAGAGACAGTGTTTGTGGGTGTCCCGTGTGGTATCTGATCTATCGGTGGACATTAATGTCCTCGCAGGGAGGAGGGTGTGCCACTGGGCTCTCGCTGTTTAGCAGGTGCGAGATAAAGACAGATGGAGCAAGAAAGGAACACAGAGTTCTTGAGTTTGCGCTCTCTCCATGTGCCCGGGCTCCACAGGGGACTTGGTCACCCCTCTCACAGTCCTTCAGTGTGCAGATGACCTTCACACACCCAGGCACAGATACACACATCCACAGAGAGAAAAATAACCTTGAAAAGTATAGTTGGGATAGTAGAATAGACAATATATATATATATTTTTTTTTTGGAAAGTTCAATGAGAAAACTGGTTTATAATTACTTATGTAGGAATGTCTATTTTTGAATAATTTAGTGAATTAAACACTTTACAAGTAAAAGGTAGTCTATTGTAAACTATTATTTTCTCTGTTAAAAGATATGAGAAATATACCTCTTATATTATACTTTTTACCACTTTATTAACACTTGAGTTGCAAAGACTAAAAATAATAATCTTCAAAAAGAATCACCAGTCACTGGTAAAACATCTTTAATAACACAATGTGTCTTTGTGTGTTTGTGTGTGTGTGTGTGTGTGTGTGTGTGTGTGTATGTGTATATACACACACTATAGGACACAACAAAGATGGCTGGATGGATGGATGGATAGAAACCAATATCACATAAAATGTACCATATGTTTGTTCATCTGTTCCTGGGGGAAAAAAACGACCACTCTTTTAGTGTCGCCTAGTGGACATTTCTCATCGAATATGTCACGAAATATGAATATGGTACCTATTTCACCTCTTGTGAAAAAGTTCCCAGAGGTACGTTTTCATCATGAGATCAGGTTGGATGGATTAGTTATGTCATCTCCAGTTATGTCATTTGCCACTGTAGATATATAGTTAATTGCAACATTTTGTCTCACAGTTTGAACTTTTTTCTTGCAAAAACGTTTCAGAACTTTTGTTTAAAAAAGTTAATTGTGACAACTCAGAATTGCAAGAAAAACATTCTGAATTCTGAGTTTATAGAAAAAAACATCATTAATTGCAAGATATAATCTAAGAATTCAGAACTTTTTTCTTCCAATTCTGAGTTTACATTTCACAATTTTGACTTTTTCTCAGTATTCTGAGTTTACGGAACATAGATAGGACAACAGAATGCTAAGGTAGATAGATAGATAGATAGAACGATGTATGAATGGATGGAACGAAATATATGACGACAACATGATAGAACAATAGATAAACTTTCAAAATCATGAAATGTAAACTTAGAATTGAAAGAAAAAGTTCTGAATTCTGAGTTTATATCTTGCAATTCTGAGAAAAAAACATCAGAATTGCGAGATATCCCTGTTGAAAAAAAACAGCATATGCTGGTTAGGTATGTTTTGAAGCATGGCTGCTGGTTTGAGCTGGTTTAAGCTGGTTTAAGCTGGTCATGAGCTGGTTTAAGCTGGTCCTGTGCTGGTCCTAAGCTGGTCCTGAACAGGAGCTAGTTTTTTAGGACCAGCATATGACGAGCTAAGGACCAGTTTAAACCAGCTCATGACCAGCTAAGGACCAGCTTAATCCAGTTTATGACCAGCTAAGGACCAGCTTAAACCAGCAGCCGTGCTTCAAAACATACCTAACCAGCATGCTGTTTTTTTCAACAGGGATAAACAGAATTCAGAACTTTTTTCTTCCAGTTCTGAGTATCCATTTTGATTTTTTCTCAGAATTCTGAGTTTACGGAATATAGACAGGATAACAGAATGCTAAGATAGATAGATAGAAAGATAGATAGATAGATAGATAGATAGATAGATAGATAGATAGATAGAGCCCATCAAAAGACAACTTGCCCATATCTACTGTGGTATAAATGGTTTAGCAAAATCTCCACCAGCTGACACATTTCAACTATCACACGACACATACCGCACGGCCCTACGGCTATGTTATCCTTTTCTACTGAGGCACCCGGGTAAAGAGTGGCACATTTTGTTCTCATCTACCCACACTTCCTCTCACAGTAAGGACACATAGACACACACTGACAACCACACAAAGGTATGAGGATATGCCACCTGTCAAGTATGCCATCTCCATCACTTTTCCCACTACAACAGACACATACTTACGCAAACACACTCTTTTTATGTAACACAGTCCATTTCCAGCCCATGTGACTGTACCATTTTCAAAATTCAAGCATCACTTTGGCGTCTTTCAGTGCCTCCTGGCCGACAGACGTTCGATGACACATAGAGGAGACCCTTGAACAACTAGTGTAGCTTTAGCGTAGTTAGCTGCTTGTTATGAAGAGATCTACTTCAGGGACTCTGGTCTGGTCTGCATGAGCGGCTGAGCAGTAGATAGTGCTATGCTGCACAGAGACGCCGTAAAGAGTTTGTGTGTCACGCGGCGACTTTGTCACGATCAGATGAACTAATTAGCCTCAGGAGCGCAGATTAACAGCACGTGCTGCAGAGGAGCTGAGACAAGAGCCAGTGCCAAGCCACTGAAAACAGCGCTAATTAAAAACAGACAATGAAAAACACTAGAGCTCAAATGGGAGAACAGAGCGACGGCTTTCGCCTGTGATCTTCAAAAACTTTGGGGAAAAAATGGTTAATATTAATTGGACTGGAAGTTGAGTGGATGTACTTATCTCAAAGGTCTGAATCTGCATCTTAAAAATTCTAACTTTTTTCTCTGAATTCTAACTTTACATTTTGCAATTTTGCTTTTTGTTTTTGCCACAGAATTAAGAATTAGAAAGGTAATTACTTTTTATCTGATAATTCCGACTTCTCTCTCACAATTGTGAGCTTATATCTAACAATTGTAAAAAAAAAAGTATGATTTGTGAGATAAAATGTTGCAGTTACCTTTATGTTTTATCCTATGATGGAGACAAGCTTCCATAAGATTCTGACCGGCTGTCAATGTTTTATTATTCATCAGCTGGAAGAAAATTTTTCTGAAAGTGATTACAACAATATCGTACCTCTGTGTCATTTGTGTAATAGTCGTAGTGTGGACTTCACTATTCACACAGAATGAGAATGATTATAAAAACTTTAGAGTTATAGTTATCATCCTTGGTGTGAATGGGCCTATACTCTGGAATGTTTACCTGTTGAATATCCTCTTGCACTTAGAAATATGTCACATTACAAAAGTACAGTACATAAAATGTGTTACACATACAGACTTAAATAGAAAACTCCTTAAAAAGATAAAATATTTATAACATAACCACAGAATTTATAAAAATGTCTTTGGTTTGGCCCATTTAAGCGAGTGCCATGCAAAATTCAAACCTCAAATATCATGTGTTACTATATTCTCTCCTACACTGAAATGATACAAATACACAGCATTCTGAGCAATTCAAAAGAGCGATTCGAAGCAAAATATACTTTGCAGTGAAGCACTATTTGTACCTTCAAGACATTCACCTACTGCAGTCAAAGATATTCTCTGTGAATACACACCAGCTATTCTCATTTCAAAACTGGAGTTTGCTAAAGCTGTAACGTACAGGGATATACTCTACACTTGACTGGTAATTCATGATGACAGCTCTCTACAGAATCTCTCGGTTTCAGCGAGTTTTCGGTTATGTCAGCTAATCCTTTCCATGGATGCCCTAGTGGGTAGTTTCAGTTCAGTCACCTCCAAGTCAGTTTTCATAGGTTGATCTAACCCTAAAATTAAAACCCCAAACCAACTGTTCTAAAATCAATGGATTTTAAAAATAGAGACAAATGTTTCCTCTCATTTTCCCATTTTGCACAGACTCATTCTGTCTTCCCAGAAGTCAATTTGAGAGCAGTAGTAAGTCTACAGTCCTTATGGGCATGCTTTGTTCAAGCTCATAAAGTTGTACAATTCTGCTTCTTACTAACCTATTGATTGTGCTAAAGCTGAATGGCTGGCTCCAGTGCGATACGAGTGCGGATAATTGTTTCATTTAGTTGGAATTACAGAAAGACTGAAGTGAGTCACACTGAAATGTCAATCAGTTTGTCATATAAATTTATGTTTGGACCTCACATCGTGCAGCTAAATTTAAAATCAACCAATGCCATTTACAGAGCATTTTACTTTCATAAACAGGATATTTTGAGAAATAGGGCTGAACTTGGATTCATCAAAAATGAACAAACAAAATAGTGGGCGTTCTACAACAGATGGAGTCAGACTGAAAGCAAGTTTGCAGTTGATTGCAGAGTCTTTTTGACTGAAAGACATATCTGAAAGGGGTTAGCATGTGCTATTAGTGTGTTTCGGCTTTTTTAAAAAAAAAAAAAAAAATAATTAAAAGAATAAAAAATAAAAAGTTAATTGTTTAAAGGTGAGTTCCCTTACTATATACACAATGAAAAACCAGTAAAATACTGCTAAATGTACAGATTTTGGAAATAAAAACGAAGTCATCTTATAATTTACAGTGAAAAACCATAAACTGACATTCCCACAGTTTTACATTTGATTGTATTTTGTTTAAATAATTATGTCTCTTGATAGTTTTGTTATTAATTATGTACATTTAGGTTTTATGTTACATCTTTTGTTGTTAAATTAATGTTTACATTTACATTTTACATTTAATCATTTAGCAGATGCTTTTATCCAAAGCAACTTACAAATGAGGAGAACAATAGAAGAAATCAGACCAACGAGAGAGCAACAGTAAACAAGTCTCAGTTAGTCTAGCACAGTACACGTAGCTAGTTTTTTTTTTACTGCATAATTTTAGCGTCACATGTGACTAATTCATCAGGTGTCTCTTTTATAGTTGTTATACTGTACATACATAGACTATATTAGTAAAAAATAATTGTTATTACTTTAGACAGAATATTAACACTATATCAGTAAAACATACATTTTTTATTGTAAATTTGAGTTCACTTCTGTAAAACCTAAACTGTTGCTACCACATTTTTTATGTACATTTTACATTGTTGTTTTTTTTACAGTAAAATATCAAAAAGGAATTATGTAGAAAGACTAATTATACACTATATGACCAGCAATGTGCAGTCTCAGTACAGAAAAAACACTTTTGTTTTTGTGACTTTAACTTTCTTACTTTCTAGTTACTAGCAGATTTCACTAAGACTTTTGCAGGCACTAACCATAAAACTTGGTCTCTCATGAATGCCTGAAAAAAAGCAGATGTCTATATGCTCAACAACCCTCTCCAGAGTAAAGATAAGCTTGGTCCTCCTAACCTTCAGGTACATTTAATGTGAACGAACAGTCCAGGTTGATGAAAGAGAAGTGAATCGTCAGATCCGAAGGCTGAGGCTTTAAACATCTCTGCTGTCAGAGAGACCCAGCCCTCATTAAAATCAGTTGCTAGAGAGCAGTAAATGCGAGACCATGTGTCACGCAGGTTGAACGCAGACCTCATGGACCGGTGGAATGGCAGTGTGCCGCCCTCAACTGCTGATCCAGGGAGAACAAAACTCCTGGACTGAAAACAGAACCCTTCATGCATTTACATGCTGTTCTGTCTCCCAGCACAAACTGACGTGACATGAATACATATTGCATGAACTTGGATAACTTCTGTTCTGCTATGTCAGCCTACAGTAACTCAGACACAAAGGTGGCAGAGGGACAAAAAGTATGGTTTTGAATTTGTACTATTATTTGAGCTCAGCATTATGTACACTGAAGAGCATGTCATTAGCAATGGCACAGTAATGAGTAAAATAAATGTAAAACATAAATGGAATTTTAGATGCTTCAGTTAAATGTAGGTAAAATCTGTTTTAAAATCGAACCTCTTACAGTATCATCAGATCTTATTACATTTGGCAGACACTTTTATCCAGTTTCTGCAGGTTTTATAAAGGTATGTCTTGTATAAGCAATGCTTCAAAGTTTGAAAATGTAACTTCCAACAGATCTCCATTACTTTTTAATTCATTTTACCAAAAAAAAATAAAAAATGAAGCTTGAATATCTCTGCTATGGAAATAACTTTTACTGTACTTCTGTTCACACCGTAGAAAAGTGATGTTCTTTATCAGTATTTCAAGATAAATTTACTTGAGAGGAAAAATGGCATAAAATAAGAAGTCTTGGTTTATGAGAAATGTATCGAAGTGAAGTGAGTTTATGATTAAAACAAGAACAAATATCTGCCAGTGGGCTCAGAAAAATCAACTTAATTCAAAGGGAAAAGACGTTTTCATTCCCCACTGACAAAAGTTTGCTATTGTTTTAAGCATGAGGACAGTTCATTTTGTTCATTTTTATGATTTAATGACCTCAAATTTGTTCTAAACAAGACTTTTTATGTTTAATATGATCTCAAGTATCTCATATCTTCATGTATAATGTATATTGATTCAAGGATGTTTAGATTTTTTTCATTGGAAAAAAAAGGGGTTTTTTTGCAGTGCATGCAGCACTTGATGCCATGAATTTAAGACTTCCTGCTCTGATTTAATATAATTATATCAAGTCACAAATAACTTTTCGATATGAAATCTCATTGTTACTGCAATTCAGTAAAAAAAAAAAGACAGTAATGTGGATCTTTTTGCACTTGATTCAATCCTGTTAGTGCTCTATCTCTACATACATTATAAAGAATCTTTTTTATGCTTCACATTTGTTAGTTGCTTTGGGAAAAAGCATCTGTTAAATGAATATGTAGGTGGCAGAATGCAAAGATGCAACATTGTTAATTAACACTGAAACATATTACAAGCAATGCATATGCAGATTAGTTTTTTTTTCTAAACTTACAACACAGTATCATAACAATAAATGTTCATCTTATGCAAGATCAATGGATTATTTCTCTTGATTTAATAGTATATTCAGTGTCTGTTCACACACAACTGATTTAAGGGCATCACATTATCTAGCTGCTCTTGAAGGGATACTGTATGTGTGATTTTAAGCACTTGTCTTTTGCTAAATTCTAATTACTCCCTCGTTCACAAAAGTAAGCCTCAAACAACCTGACATTGTGTTGCAATAATACGGTTTGACCAACACATAGTCACACTGCGGAGTGCTAACAAGTGGTCTGATGACTGATGAATGTGAGCTGCGGATGCAATCAGAACTTATTATCTGCTTTGTCAAAATCCTGTATTGTCATGGCCCTAATGGAGTCCTTTTGTTATAATGATCTGACCCATTGTCGTTTTCTTGGCGGCTGTCCTACTTGCATGTCTTGCCGACAAAGAGAGCAGTCATCATTGAGAGTATTTATAAAAGAAACTGGATGACTGAGAACTAATTTATCAGCTTTTCAGTTCACCTTGTGTTATTGGTTAGTGGCCCCTTTTGTGACCGGTATGCAGTCCTGATTCTCTCCTTCTTTCTCTCAAAGGGGCGACCAAAGACATGGGGAAAATGCTGGGGGGCGAGGAGGAGAAGGACCCTGATGCCGAGAGAAAGGAGGAAGAAAGACAGGAAGCCCTCAGGCAACAGGAGGAGGAGAGGAAGGCAAAGTATGCAAAAATGGAAGCAGAGAGGGAATCGATTCGACAGGGCATCAGGGACAAGGTAAATGTACCATGAAATAATTATTCACTGTTATGAGGTGTCAGAATGTTTATATGATCACTTACGATAATCTAGGCCAGGGTGATTATCATTAACATTCACTGAAATAACATAAAAAGAAAACTTGAACTTATTTTATTTCAGCTAGTTGCCAAGACAGCCTCTCATTTCCATTTAGTTTAAGTTGAAGTACTAAAATAACTACAACTAAACTAAAACTAATAAAATATATTAAATAATATATTATAATAAATTCTGTATACACATTTTAAAAAAGCTAATAAAATTGAAAAAACACAAAATTTAAATATAGAAGAAAAGATAAAAATAAAATGTAAAAGTAAAATGCAAAATGTTAACAAAAACTATAATAATATATCAATGATAGTAAAATAATACCAAATAAAGCAGGCCAGTGGTTGTCAAACTGTTGTACACTGCAAAAAAAAATATTTTACTATAGTATTTTGGTCTTGATTTCCAATACAAAATCTAAACATTCTCAAATCAGGATACGTTTACTTAAGAAGCAAAATTACTGTTTTCTGAATAATATATTAAAATTAAGTCACTTTATGCTTAAAACAAGAAAAATTATTTGCCAGTGAGGTAAGAAAAATGAACTTACTTTAAAGAAACCTCATTGGCAGATATGTATCTTATATAATTATATATTATTCTTATATAAATGTATCTTGATTTAGACATTTGATTTAGACTCTGGAAAACCAGACAAAAATAAATATTTTATTTTTTATGATATTTCATTTTTGTTTGAGAATTACTGATCTAGGCTATTTAGAAAATATTATATTAACACTACATTGGAAAAGTAGTGATTGAATGACATCATAGAATGACACAGACCACATAAATACATAAAGTGAAATTTATTTATGGGGGTTTTCTTTGTTTGTTTCACTCTTGGGGAGGCTGAATGCTGCTTTGTAGCAGTTGAGTGGTACGCTGTGTATGGGGATGGACGGGCCCTGAGGCGCACACTGTGAACCAGAGGGACTGGAAAAATAACAGTCTAGCTCTGGCAAGCATTCCGTTACTGTGGAGGCTGTGGAGACTGACTCTGCTTCAGTCCCTGCGCTCATACCACCATATGGCTGCTTTTCTGTGTGACAATATGAAAAAGAAAAAAAAAGAAAAGAAAAAGGTGTCATGGAAGGAAAGACCCAGGGATTATGAAAATGGAAATATTCTAATAATAGACAGTGGTACTTAACAACTTCATTACATTATGTACATTACAATAAACGTTATTACATTATGCAATTCATGCAGAATTGCCATGACACTACTGTTTATTAGTTATCTGCGTTACATTATATATGGGTCAATATCACTGTAGGGTCCCTTTTGGTGTCCTGTACGTAAATAACTCATTTGCCATGATAACTTAACATAAAAAAAACTATTATGAAAGGGTGTGTTATATTAGGCTAAGTTATTATATTCATAACAAAAGCATTACTTGGATCTTTAGATACATTTTCTAGATTTTTTTTTGTTTTGTTTTGTGTAAGAGGATGTGTGTTATTTTGTGTTTTTATATGTTTTTATATGTGTTATTGTGTGTTTTTATATGTCCCATGCACTGCTTATTAAATTTGAGAGATAGTAGAACATTGTCAAATCATAACTTTTTTTTTTTTTTTAATTCTCCTATTAATATTTTGTTAAATAAGAGATTACTCAATCTGAGTGTACTGATCATTTGGTAATAAAAACTACATTTTTATTTAATAAAAAAGAAGAATTTGTCCATGTCCCTTGAATGGTTGTCCACCCTGTCATATTGGATAATCCGCCGCTTTAAGAAAAGGCCATCCCCTTTAGTGACATCAGGACAACAGATTTTTTGTCTCTTCAGTGGCAGAAAGGTGAGCAAGTTGGTGACTTTTCAATTGACAAATTTTCTTCGTATGAGTTTGCTTACTTGCTTTGCCAAAGCTTAACATGCCTGCCCTGTCGGCATAAAATATGCCAGAAGTGATTCGAATACAGTATTTTCAAAATATGTAAGTTTAAATATACCAAATTCTCTTCAACAACCAGACTAACTATTTAGCTAGTCACAGTTTATTGTAAGCTAATATCCTAACAGAAGCTAAAAATGGGTGGACATAGCATTCATTTGTAGTTAATATTGCTAAAAACTAAAATGAATGGGGGGAGGGGGTATATCAATGTGATTGAGGATGTAATTATATTATTTATTATTATTATATTAGTTTTTTAATAACCCTGTTTAGGAAAGAGACATCATACCTTTCAGAAAATATAATTTACATCTTAATTTTGCAATGAAAACATATTTGACAGTAATATATATATGTCCATGACAGAGAGGACATATGTTATGGTTTATGTTTCGAATAATGGCCCATAATTATCTAAAAAAAATGTGTGGGAGCTCAGCTTATATATTTCTATAGTATTTGAGTGTCTACTATTTATGATATGACGTAAAGCGAATGGGAAATTAAAACCAAAATTTTTGAGTATTTTGAGGCTCTATGGTGATATTGACCTAGATATATACAGTGTTAGTTAAGTTACTCAAAAAAAGTTATCCACTACAAATTACTAATTACACTGAACAAAATTATAAATGCAACACTTTTGTTTTTGCCCCCATTTTTCATGAGCTGAACTCAAATATCTAAGACTTCTTCTATGTACACAAAAGGCCTATTTCTCTCAAATATTGTTCACAAATCTGTCTAAATCTGTGTTATTGAGCACTTCTCCTTTGCCGAGATAATCCATCCACCTCACAGGTGTAGCATATCAAGATCCTGATTAGACAGCATGATTATTGCACAGGTGTGCCTTAGGCTGGCCACAATAAAAGGCCACTCTAAAATGTGCAGTTTTATCACACATCACAATGCCACAGATGTCGCAAGTTTTGAGGGAGCGTGCGATTGGTATGCTGACTGCAGGAATGTCCATCAGAGCTGTTGCCCGTGAATTGAATGTTCATTTCTCTACCATAAGCCGTCTCCAAAGGCATTTCAGAGAATTTGGCAGTACATCCAACCGGCCTCACAACCGCAGACCACATGTAACCCACACCAGCCCAGGACCTCCACATCCAGCATCTTCACCTCCAAGATCGTCTGAGACCAGCCACCCGGACAGCTGCTGCAACAATCGGTTTGCATAACCAAAGAATTTCTGCACAAACTGTCAGAAACCGTCTCAGGGAAGCTCATCTGGATGCTCGTCGTCCTCATCGGGGTCTCGACCTGACCGCAGTTTGTTGTCGTAACCGACTTGAGTGGGCAAATGCTCACATTCGATGGCGTCTGGCACTTTGGAGAGGTGTTCTCTTCACGGATGAATCCCGGTTTTCACTGTACAGGGCAGATGGCAGACAGCGTGTATGGCGTCGTGTGGGTGAGCGGTTTGCTGATGTTAACATTGTGGATCGAGTGGCCCATGGTGGCGGTGGGGTTATGGTATGGGCAGGCGTATGTTATGGACAACGAACACAGGTGCATTTTATTGATGGCATTTTGAATGCACAGAGATACCGTGACGAGATCCTGAGGCCCATTGTTGTGCCATTTATCCACGACCATCACCTCATGTTGCAGCATGATAATGCACGGCCCCATGTTGCAAGGATCTGTACACAATTCCTGGAGGCTGAAAACATCCCAGTTCTTGCATCGCCAGCATACTCACCGGACATGTCACCCATTGAGCATGTTTGGGATGCTCTGGATCGGCGTATACGACAGCGTGTTCCAGTTCTTGCTAATATCCAGCAACTTCGCACAGCCATTGAAAAGGAGTGGACAACCTGATCAACTCTATGCGAAGGAGATGTGTTGCACTGCGTGAGGCAAATGGTGGTCACACCAGATACTGACTGGTTTTCGGACCCCCCCGGACCCCCCCAATACAGTAAAACTGCACATTTTAGAGTGGCCTTTTATTGTGGCCAGCCTAAGGAACACCTGTGCAATAATCATGCTGTCTAATCAGCATCTTGATATGCCACACCTGTGAGGTGGATGGATTATCTCGGCAAAGGAGAAGTGCTCACTAACACAGATTTAGACAGATTTGTGAACAATATTTGAGAGAAATAGGCCTTTTGTGTACATAGAAAAAGTCTTAGATCTTTGAGTTCAGCTCATGAAAAATGGGGGCAAAAACAAAAGTGTTTATAATTTTGTTCAGTGTATATGTATTTGCATAATAAAAACATCAAGTTATGTGTCAGTAAAGTATGACAGAAAAAAAAGATACAGTTAAAACTTTAAAGCTCTAAGAATGTAAACCTTCATTAAACAAAAGAAGAAGAAAGAAGTATGACACGCTTCTTGTTAGCATCTGTTTCCATGGCTCTTGGATTCATCTGGAACCTGTTATCATATAAAAACCTAAAAAATACACTACAAAGTGAAACTCAGTTCTTTCAGTAATTTAATATTGACTGAAAATTACATGAGTATCAAAACAGCAACTTGAACGATCAGTTGCATTTTTTCCTGATAATGGCAAAAAGAACTTAAAATGTTTTGTAATCTTTATACAGATAAGAGTAATACATTATGTGAAACTGTAAAAGGTCTACTTTTATTTGTATACACTCGCAATGTCAGCAAAACATTGTGCTTTTGTAAAATAAAGAAAATAAATAGGGTGTGCATTCTGCAGTTTCATTCTTTGCGAACATCTTCCTGAAACGCGTCACACAAATGAACGAAAACTCAGTGAATACTTGACACACAGACGTGAGAAATATATCTAAAGAAAGCTTGAAGTGTCTACTTTTAAATGAAGTACTGTAAGTCATGTTGAAAATAAATGTTCTCTGATAAAGTAATCCGTATGAAACCAACATGAGGTACAGTCTTTCCCGTCTGAGTTCATTATCTAGAATGTGGTCACACCGACGCACATCGGGCTCCAATCATTCACGTGAAACCAGACTTGAGATGTGCAAACATGTAAACGCCCACATCACCTTTGTAAACAAAGCATTAAAACTCATCAAGTTCATGTCGGCTACTTTTCGTTTTTGAAAGAAGATGCGCTGTGAGGAATAAGCCTTGAATTAATTCAGAAGAAGGATGCGATGCGACGTGCGGCTTAATCGAGGATCTCATTCTGATGAGTCATTTATTTTTACTTTTAGTAATTTGATAATATTATTGTGACATAAACTTGTGCACGTTTACTAGTTGAACTTCTCCCAAACTATAATGCCAGACTAAAATAGGTGAAATATGATAGGCAACCTTTCATTGCATATAAATGATGTAGGACTCGTCTGCATTTTATCTTGCATTCTCTGATGATTTATTAAAGTGCATAATGACGCGCAAAACATGTTATTTACTACATATTTTATAATACTGCATTTGTAACTTAAGTAACGTAATTTTATTGACATTAGTAACTTTAATCAAATTACATATATTTAAAATGTAACGCATTACATTACTGCATTACCAAGAAAAGTAATTAGTATACAGTAACGAATACAGTTACTGTGTAAAGCGTTATACCCAACTCTGTATATGTGTATATATATATATATATATATATATATATATACACACACACACACACACACACACACAGTCATGCGAAAAAGTTAGGACGCCCTGTTGAATTCCGTGTCAGGACATAATAAAAGGTTTAGGATTGGTTTGCAAAGTTGCATCTGAACAAACCATAAGACTTCTAGAACAATGTCCTTTGAACAGACGAGACCAAAGTGGATATGTTTAACCGTAATACACAGCACCACGTTTGGTGAAAGCCAAAAGAGCATATCAGCACAAGCACCTACTAAAAGTCACACATGCTGGTGGAGGGCTGATGATTTTGGGCTTGTTTTGTAGCCACAGTACCTGGGCACCTCACAATCATTGAATTGACCGTGAACTCCTCTGTATACCAAAAAATTCTAGAGTCTAATGTGAGGCCATCCATTGGGCCAAAATTGGGTCATGCAACAGGACAATGATCCCAAGCACACCAGCAAATCTACAACAGAACAGCTAAAACGAAAAGAATCAAGGTGTTGCAACAGTCCAGTCAAAGTCCAGACCTCATCCTGACTGAAATGCTGTGGTGAGAGCTGTGCATAAACAAATGCCCACAAACCTCAGTAAACTGGAGCTATGTAGTAATGAGGAGTGGGCCAAAATTCCTACAGAACGATGAGAGAGACTGATAAAGTCATAAAGAAAATGATTACTTCAAGTTTTTGCTGCTAAAAGTAGATCTACATGCAATTGAACCATAGGGTGTCCTAACTTTGTCACACATGGCTTTTTCATCTTGGCTTTATTTTTGTTAAATAAATAATGACACCGTGTGATATGTCATATGATGTTGTTCATCTGAGGTTTTATTTTCCAAATCTTAAGACCTGCCAAGGACCAGATAATTTTCTATTAAGCCCTGATGCAGAAAACCATGGAATTCAATAGGGTGTCCTAACTTTTTCACATGACTGTATATATACAGTCACACACACACTCACACACACACACACACACACACACACACACACACACACAACCAAACTTAATGTACATTCATATAAAAATGCCATGAAACTTTGAATCATTTGTGAATCATATGTGTATACAGTATACAACTGTTTATTATCAATCTACATTACATAATTGTTTGTTAATATTTTTTTAATGACAGTTAGGCCTACTATCAATAATAGGCCTAATGTATTAATGTAATAAGTAAACACATAATATCTATATATTATTTATAACAATAAATACAAATATATAAAAACTTAAAATATAATTTATATACAGCGACCCTCCACTAATATTGGCACCCTTGGTAAATATGAGCAAAGGTGGATGTGAAAATAAATCTGCATTTTTTATCCTTTTGATCTTTCATTCAAAAAATTCACAAAATTCTAACCTATCATTGAAGTAAAACAATTGAAAGTG
>JAFVLL020027673.1:63032-111187 GCA_021397915.2 Tor tambroides
GATGGAAGCATAAAGTGCTCCAAAATCTCCTGGTAGATGGCTGCATTGACTTTGGACTTGATAAAACACAATGGACCAACACCAGCAGACGTCACTGCACCCCAAATCATCCCTGACTTCGGAAACTTCACACTGGACTTCAAGCAACTTGGATTCTGTGCCTCTCCAGTCTTCCTCCAGACTCCAGACCTTCATTTCCAAATGGAACGCAAAATTTACTTTTATCTGAAAATAGGACTTTGGACCACTGAGTTACAGTCCAGCTATTTTTCTCCTTAGCCCAGGTAAGATGCTTCTGACGTTGTTTCTGTTTCAGAAGTGGCTTGGTAGCTCTTTTCCTGAAGATGTCTGAGCGTGGCGACTCTTGATGCACTGACTCCAGCTTCAGTCCACTCCTTGTAAAGCTCTCACAAGTGTTTGAATCGTCTTTGCTTGACATTATTCTCAAGCTTGCAGTTATCCTTGTTGCTTGTGCAACTTTTCCTAGCCAATTTCTTCCTTCCAGTCAACTTTGCATTTAATATGCTTTGATACAGCACTCTTTGAACAGCCACCCTTTCAGTAATGACCCTCTGTGATTTAACCCTCTTTGTGGAGGGTGTCAACGATTGTCTTCTGGACCATTGCTAAGTCAGCAGTCTTCCCCATTATTGTGGTATCCAAGAACAAGAGATACCCGGAATTTACATTGTAGGGATGGTTATTTAATGAAACTCAAATATAAATATTCTAATATTTTGGGATACTGGATTTTTGACTTTCATGAGCTATAAGCTCTAATCATCAAAATTAAAACAAAAAAACTTTTGAAACGTTTTACTTTACATGTAATGAATCTAGAATATATGAAAGTTTCACTTTTTGAAATAAGTTACAAGAAAAAATGAACTTTCACAATATTCAAATTTTTTGAGATGCACCTGTATATATATACACATATATATATATATATATATATATATATATATATTATAGCAGAAAACAACAACTTGGCAATGGAAGCCAAAAAACTACACTGTAAAAATATTTTTTGAAATTTTAAATAAAATAAAGATTATTGGAGTGCATTTTACAATAAAATACTTTTCAGCATTTCTACTTCACAATTTCACATTTAATTCAATGTGTTACTTCCCATTTCTTTGTTTGTGAAATTTATTAGCAATTTCTAAGTGAAAACTGTGAGTGAAAATTCTAAGCTTTTTTCATTATAGTTTAAACAAGTTCACACGCAAGCAGGGTTATTATCATTTATATTGTTTTTATTATATAATTTTTATTTTTATAGTTTCTGTTTTCATTTAAATTTTATTAAAAATGTTAGTAATTTTGTTGTGTTTTTTTGTATTATTATTACTATTATTATTAGTTGTAGTAGTAGTAGTAGTAGTATGTCCATATATATTTTTCTTGCTATTAGCTTTAGTTTTAGTTATTTTAGTACGTCAAGATAAACTGCATGAAAAATAGAAATGCTGCCTTTATTTTTTATTTTATATTATTTATTTAACAAAAATTGTTTTATGGTTTTAGTTTTAGTAAACTGCATGCAAGTCTTTGCAGAGGAAAAACAACAATGGATATAGAAATGTGCTTATAAAACATGTGGAACATGTGGTGATATGTGGAAGCACCTAACATGCTGTCGTGTATTTTTCAGTACGGTATAAAGAAGAAGGAAGAGAAAGAGGCAGAAGCCCAGGCAGCCATGGAGCAGGCATCAGAAGGCAGTCTGACCCGTCCCAAGAAAGCAATCCCCGCTGGCTGTGGCAATGAAGAAGAGGAGGAGGAAAGCATTGTGGATACCGTCATGAAGTTTCTCCCAGGCCCGCTTCAAGATATGTTCAATAAAAAGTAACAGGGTTCCACGACAAGTCCTGATAAGACGGGAATCATTAATGCCATGAAATCCACCTCCTCTTTCCCCGTCCCCTCTCTCGCATTTGTTCTAAGATCTCTGGACTCAAAACGTGTGCCATACATCTGTCTTTAACTGTAAAACGTGACATTTTTTGATTAAAACAATGAGGAAAATACAGTGTGTGCAATAGAAATGTTACATTGCATTCATCAGTCTCTGTTTAAAGACAAATTTAATGCCCCCTGAGTCCAGACCTTAGAGCAAGAATATTCCCCATGCTTCATTAATTTTGTTTGTAAATAGCAAATGAAAAAAGAACTGTATATGACTACAGATATACCTATATATATATATATATATATATATATATATATATATATATATATATATAGATATAAAGATATATAAAACAATGACTATGAGTAAAAGCCATAAATTTATCTTGGAGAGATATCTCCAATCATATCATATTTTTGATTGTTGCTCTGTTATAGATATTACTGATGAATCCATGTGGTATACTTAAAGATATATACTGAATACAGATTCATTAATCATCCATACTTCAAACTAGTATACAGTTCCTGCTGCCATCATGAATTGCCACATCATATCTGATTAATACGACTGAAAACTGTAATTTGGAAGAGAACGTACGATATCACACATTATCTGGTTGTTTTGCTGGTTGTTTTCCTCTAAGCATGCTAACAATTTTTCTTTGTTTGTCAGTACACTGTATCCCATTTAATTTTTTTTTTTTGCATTTTTAGCTTAAATACACTGAAATTTAAGGCAATAACTCTGGTTTTGGATTTTGTTGTCCGACAGACACCAGTGTTAAATAGCTTGTTGTTCACATCTCTGTTGATCTTCCTTTGGAGGTAACTAAACTATAAAGTAAGTCCCTCATTACATTGTCACACACATTCACATCACACTCTAGTAAACTGGATTTGATCGATTAAAATGGAATCACATGTGTTAGCTAGCCGCCGCGAGTGAAACCTTAGCGCTTAGCTTAGCGCTCATCTTGAATTGACTTTTTTGTGCTTTTTACAGTACTTAAGAATGTGAGGAGTGACATCGATCACATACAACTACAATTGGATCAATAGGGCTATATATAAATATAAATACATCTTCATCTTCACTGCTGTACAGTAGAATCTAGTTCTTAGTGTCTACATTTATTTACGTTAGCTCTCACAACGTGGTTGTGAGCACACATTACGTAAACAGACAGTGACAATGGTGCAATATTTGTTTCTGAATGAAGATGTCCTGTGTCCGTTGGTTGTATATGGGTCTCTGATTCCAGATCAGCAATAACAGACAATCTTCATGGTTATGTAAGTTATTCAGCTTATTTGCTAGAGAACGTTTGTGTGCAAATGTCGTGTCGTCTTCCTAGTATCAGTCAAACAAGCTTAGTAAAAGAGATCTAGAGAAGGAAGTTGCGAGATTCTCTAAACGAAGCCTGGCTCTTATTTTATGAGCTACGAAAGGATCTGACATGTGTTTTTATGCTTGCTTGTTGCTAGTTTATGTATGACATTATTTCTCGTTGTTGTAACTGCATTGAAAGAGGGAAAACAGTGGGACTGAATTCCTCAATAATGAGAAAATCAGATTTGAAAGACACAGAGTCAGATTGTATTATCCATCCTCTCTTCTTTTTTTTTTTACTATTAAAATAAAATATAAGCTACAGTACGCCGTGGTTTGATAGAGTATGCTTGTATTGTCA
Source organism: Tor tambroides (assembly GCA_021397915.2). Classification (NCBI taxonomy): domain Eukaryota; kingdom Metazoa; phylum Chordata; class Actinopteri; order Cypriniformes; family Cyprinidae; genus Tor; species Tor tambroides. Next base: position 66,644 of record JAFVLL020027673.1, read on the forward strand.
TTAAATTATGTCCGCAATTATTGTAAATAACGACATGTTCAGGAAAACCTGTTAGTTGCAGATCATTGTGTATGTCTAAACACAGGTAAATTTTCAGATTCAGAAAATACTAGGCTGCCATTCTGTTATTTTGAACGTTCCGAATATTCCAGACATTCCATCCAATCCACACTGGCTTGTGTGCATATAAATAACAAAATGTTATTCAGTATCTCTAGAAAGCATATAAGCCGTGGCTTTAAAAGTAAAACTCAGTTTAGTTAATAAAATAGTGTCGATTTATAGCACACGGTCACAGTGATGTCATAGCGTTCTGTCCTGCCATGTAATACAAGAACATGGAGTTAATTAAATATATATTAATGTTTATGAAATGAATGTGTGTGCTGATTGGAACGGCGTCCTTCAACAGCTAAACAAACTAGCCAGTTGCTAAGATGCAAAATTTCATATTATTGGTCAATCATCTTGAATGTTGTCTGATTTTACTGCCACTTGTGTTTAAGGCCTTTACTCACCAGAAGTGACGATGTCAGCTGTAACACTTTCGGAGAGATGAGATTCAGCTAAACACATACAATCGTTCGCGAAATATGTGCAACCTTCCATGCAAATGACTTGAAATCTCTCGTTTCTGCCACTTAGTGTACAATCAACAGAGGCCATTTCTGAGCACAAATTTTGCAGTTTTGGTGATTTTTCTACATGACTATCAACTGCCCTTGATTCTGCCGCTCTCATAGTGCGATCTGTGTGACGTGGTGAATTTCCATCAGCTGCACTGATAAATAAATACTGCCCGAAACCATCACCCATCCTATCATCACCTGTTTTTATTAAACCAAAGAGTGTTCCTGTTTGTGAGGACGTCTACCATTATTTCTTATTTTTAATGTTGTTCTTTTAGATTACTGTCTAAGGTAGTGTGAGATGCGATTACCATCTCAGCTCTCTGGGCTTTGGGTTTTGTGATTGTCCTTAACAGATTCCTAAAACGAAGAAGAAATTTAGAGTCTAAAAACTATCAAAGACAAAATGTTCATCCTTTCTCTCAACATATTTTGTGTTCAGTACTGTGTAAGAGTAAAGGAAAAAATATTGCATAGTCATCATTATGTTCTCTAAATGTAAATCATACATTCACTCAAAGTCATTCCGTGTCTCTCAGATGCTAATGAAGATACTGCCTAACACAGTAACATTATGAAATATTCCATTGTTGTTATCTGAATGTACGTGTCTACTGTTCTACTGCATCGTCCTGCGCGGTTTCCTCTATGTTAAAAGCGATAAATTATCTTGGTGTGATTTTCCGTCTGTAAACTGTTCCTGTTCCTGTCTCTTGGTGGTTGTATTTTGGAATAATTATGTTTCTTATTTGGTGCATTTTTTTAAAGTCATTGTAGATTCTTCTCCCTCTCTCTTTGTTGATGAATTGTATGCATGCATATGATGTGCACTGTAGGTGAGGTTGTAAATGATATTTCTGTGTGTCCTCTGTGTTTTCTGAGCGCTCCACCTGTAGGCCTCACTGCATGCCCATTATAGCCAGATTTTAGACTGTAACATTCCTGCCAAATGGAATCACCAACACACGAATAATAAAGTGATTTCATATAACTGTTTTATGGTTTTGTGTTCCTGCTTTCTGGTGGACTGTTTATTGAGGTTGAAGGTAAACAGAAACAGAAATTTTAATATGTGCAGGACAGAAAGATATCTTACAAATAAGATTTTGTATAGATTATATAGTGTACACTGCAAAAAGTCCTCTTAATGAGTATTTTGTCTTATTTTCCAGTTAAAATATCTAATAATCTTTATAAAAATATTTCGTTCAGAAGCAACACTTCACAAGACTGTAAGACTTGTTTTCGAAGAATGTGTCTTTAATACAACTGTATTTTGATTTATTGTCCGACTGAATTTTTTCACCTATTTAAGTATAAACAATTTAAAAAAATCTACCAGTGCACAAAGACAAAATACACTTGTATTCAGGACACAATCTAACAAGTCTTAATATCTTATGCAGTCTTGCTTCTCAAGTGAATATATCTTGGTCTATCTTTAGGGTTTGTAGATGTTTTACTGGAAAACAATTAATTCTTTTTTTTAATAAGTAAGGTACTGTATATTAAAAAAATATATATGAATAAATAAAAACTCATTAAGTTTACTATTTTAATCTCATGCCTCGTTTTATATCATTTTCATTTCTAATTTTACATTCTATTGACGCTGTTCTACATTTACACATTTTCTGACAAATTTGAAATCATTTAAAAAAATAAAAGGGGCTTTAAACAGAATAATCTGTTTCATTCATATGATTATTGGAAGCTCTTTTCTGAAAGATTAAACTGATAAATCTCACTGCACAAATATATCAATCACTCAAACACTCAATCAATCAATCAATCAATCAATCATTCAATCAATCAAAAACTCTGAAATTGTCCTGTTTTTACAACAATTTACATCAGCGGCACAAATACTCTATTTTTTCTATCCTCACCAATAAAAGTTTAAAAGTACAGGGAAAAAAATAACCTTGAACATCACCTAAAAACATCACTGTAGGCCATTAAAAAAAAGTAATTCACTTTGGGTGTTCTGATGAAGAGCCAGCTGGCCTGAAATGTTACCATTGTGGGAATGTCTTAATAAATTAGGGAAATATTTTGTGCAGTAGTAGTGTGCTGACTTTTTCCTTGATTTACTTTATGTCCTCACTAAAAGTCAAAGAATGCAGGAAACCATAATGACAGTAACTAAAGTAGGCTAAACATTAAACATGATGACTTCCATCAGAATGGGATGTCACAAATGTTATTTAATGAACAAGTGCAATTGCAGTGTGAGTTCATCCATCAAATATTAATCTTAACCAACCTTTCTGAACTCCAGAATGCACTGGGGTTGTGACCAGATCACAAAAAAGATGGAAGCAACTCTAGTGGAAAGACAGCGACTGGATGTAAAACATTACCATAATGTTACCATAGTTACTAGAAACTCACTGTTTTAAAGAAAGAAAAAAAAAGAAGAAAAAACACAACACACACAAGTATATGGACAGAAAAGAAGCAGTCATTAAATTGCATACTTTGACACTCGTTCCATTCAAAAGTTAACTGAACCCACAACCCTGGCATTTGTAGCATCATACTCTACCAGCTACAAGCTATAAGAACATAAGAAACAGAATAGACTTTAGTCAGATGCCTTACTGAATTTCACATGGATGAAAACAAGGCTGTGAATTTTTTGAGAACATTTAAAAAAAAAAAAATTTCTTTCTACTGAAAGTCTTTTGAAAGGTTTTCAACAGTTAAACAATCCATTGAACACCCTGTATTTCTATCCTTCACAGTTTTGTTTTCAATCCTCTCAAAAATTAAATATGCCACTACCTTGACCAAGGTTTATAAGGCCTTTTTAAAAGATACAATCATAAAGTCCTGCCTATAATGAAAAGAAGACGAAGACGACAGAGAAGATATAAACAGCTGCTTACTCCTTCAACATCTGGCATCTCTCTCAACACAACTCTAGTAGCTCGAGTAGCCTTCCATAATTGGGTCCAAGCTGGAATGCAGAGTTTAAATCAGTCTCAAAACCCCTCTGTTGGAGTTCAAATCTTATTACTTTTATTAGATTTCAAAGTTTTAAGATTCAATATGAAAACACCTGAATGCTAGATATTCTCACTTATATGCGAAAGAACTAGCTTTGTTGTTTGGTTCCCCGAATTCCCATTGGTCTAAAAGCGAATGAAAGTAAACTGCTTTAGACACTTTGTGGCTCCTATGTTGCTTTTAACGGTGCAAGTGGGAAATCAAGAAACTAGAGCTCTAATTGCGTAGCATGGCATATTCCTGCATATCCATTTACTACCATGCCTGTGCTTTTGCACCGAAGCACACACTCCACTTCCTGCTCCACAAAAACATGAGGCTGCTGGAGAAAAAAATCAATTCCATTATCATTTACGCTCAAGGGTGGCCTTTTCATACTCAGCTGCTTTCTTCGTCTCAGAACAGCACTCAGCTGGTAGGAGAGCCAGGCTTCAATTGGCGTCCTGCAGCCATGAAAAGTCTGTGTCAATTAAATGGTCTCCACTGGGTCCTGCATAAGGCTAGTTAGGAGACTCCCATCACATCTTACATAAGAAGCGTTTCTGAGGTAATCTCTTGAGGTGGATCTTTATGCAACCTGAATTCAGCTTCACATGTTATCTAAAACAATAGGAGCGGTATGGGACAAAGACTTAATATTAAATACACTATTCAAACTTTCTCTTGTTTTCAATTTTTTTTTGAAAAAAAGACAGAAAGAATCTAGAAAAAAGCATGGTTTCCACAAAAAAATATTAAGCAGAACAACTGATTGTGATTTGTTCACAAATCAGACTGATCTGGTTCTGAAATTCAAAAACATACTGAATCAATGATCTGGTTGCTGCATTTACAGCTCACTGGACTGTAAGGCTTCAGAAATTTGGTCACATGTTCTAGTCACATGGTCTATTTGAGTCACATGGACTACTGGATATTTTTAGTATATCCTTTATATCCCTTTTGAAGCTTGAACCCTCCAGTTCCTATTCACCGTAATTGCAGAAAATATCAATCATTAATAAAAAAAAGTTCTCTTTCTGTGTTCCACAATAGAAAGTAAGCCATACAGGTTTGGAACAGCAGGAGAGTTAGTATGATAACAGAATTGTTTTGTGAGACCAAAATCAGCTGCATCATAATGTTATGGAATATGCCATAGGAATATTTCACCCAAAAATGAAAACTGTCTGATCATTCACTCATTTCATATCATTCCAAACCTGTACTTTTCATTCTTCTCTGAAGCACAAAATAAGACATTTTAAAGGATGTTGGGAACTAAACAGTACTGGAAACCATTGTTTTCTATTATAAGGCCTACATGAGGGTGAATGTTCATTTTTGAGAGAACTATACCTTTAAAGAGGACAAAAATTTAAAGAAATGGTTATTGGGAGGCCCTGGGGCCTCAGACTGCCAGGGGCCTCTAATGCCTCAAGCAGTATTCAACCCAAGCTAACCGTTCAGATCAAACTGACCACTACGGCCTCCTGCCAGATCAGACATTTTCAGCTTTCATCATTTGTATTAAGAATTAAATGTTCTGGTCACACCAAACAAATACAAGTCTAGATCAGGCCTCTTTCCATCACTTTGCATTTACAGTACATTTCTGAAGCCCTAAATCACGTATTTTGCTCTTAAAAGTCCATAAGTTCCATTATTTAAAACAATTAAATTTTGTAAAAATGAATACCGAAATATATTTGCCCAAAAAACAATGCATTTGCCTTTTGATATTGCTATATTCATTAATCATGCACTATTAGACTAGAAACACAACCAAAAACACTCAGCACAATGACTGTCTGTCCAAGTATGAATAGCTCCATGGCTCCAATTTATGCCAAATTTCGCATTAGCAATACTTTATCTTGACTAAATGCACTGTAAACTGTAGTTCATGCAAATCATGACGAATGACTACCAAGAATTCTCTAAATTCTGATTATGTCTAATATGTGATGCAAATGAATATATCACTCTAAGAATATAAGCATTCAATCACCTATCCAGACTATCTCCCATAAATCTGCATGTCTGTCAGTCAGGAGATATCTATTTGCATTCAATAGATTCTGAGATTAGATGTGTAAATGAGGCTGAAGAGGAAAGATTGGGAGGAGAATTGTATCATCAAATCGTTTGGCCCTGGAATTGAGATTCATCCTCTGAAATATGATAGATATGTTTTATGGCCTAGGGACACTATGATTGACAGCTTCATTGACATGCAAATGTTAAAAAGAGGCTGTGCTCTGGGATGGAAGAGCAATCTCTTCTGTGACCTGCAGCTTTTAGGGACAGGTGAGGAGATGGCCACACACTCACACAGATACACACACATATAAGCCCCGCCTCTAATAACAGGCGCTGACACATATCAGTACAATTATGGGCCATTTAATTTCAAAGGTTACCCCTGGAGGACTTCTCCATTTCAGCATGTTATAAACAGCGAGATTGAAGGCTATGGAGATTAGAAAAGCACCGCTGGAGAGACCCTGCGACCTCAATTAGTGAGTCTGTGTCCTTACCTTTACCGATACTGAGAAGCAGGGACAAAACACTCTCAGTCGGAAGCCAAATGTCGGAAGATTCCAAATCGATGTGACAAAAACAGTGAAAAAGGCATCAAGACATGTATAAGCGGTAAACAGCATGAGATAAAGTCGGTTACCTTCAGCTAAACTGACACTGCACTGCACGGTTTATGGTCTATAAAGAAATAATAGCTCTGCTCCAGCATTTTAAGGCATTGTAGGAATGCTACTGACATAAAGTCTGCTCCAATAGGTCGAATTATAAAGCAGCATTGCATGCATCCTATGTGAAGAAGGCAACCTCATGTGATGAAGACCCTTCAAACCTTTTAGAGAGGAGCTGACAAAAATTGGGATTTTTGAAACACTTATGAAACACTTTAAACTAAAAAGTATGCAATTAAGAAATAAATAGAAAATGGGAATATAAAAAAAAAAAAAACAATTGATTCTCTCAAATGTCTCAAAATGTAATGGTGTACCTTGTTAATGCACTGCGACTAGGTTAAGTCAGGGGTTGCAAAAAAAAAAAAAAAAAATTCAGCTAAACCTCATAGACTTAAAATGTTTTTAAGTACCTCCTGAGATTTTAAGTTAAAATTTCAATAATTTCATTAATCTTCACAATTCTGATGCTAGTTAATCATCATATGATATGCAAGTAAATAAAGTATTTAATATTTTTTTAGTAGATGTTTTATTTTAATAGTTTTTATTTTAAAGTTATTTTGATGGAGCTGCACAGCTTGGACTTAAAGTATATTCTGATTTTTGAAATATTTATATCTTAAATTCTTCACTTTCAAATGTTCAAACCCTCAAGTTTTTAACAAAGTAAAAGTCCTTTTTTGGTGGAATACTGACAAAATGCTGTATAGTTTAAATCATGTATAATTTAGTTATTAACGTGTTTGCAATCATAAATTCAGACACCCTCTCCATGAAATCCGATCACAAGTGGTCACAAGAGATGCCTTAAAGACATTTTACTATGGATCACCTGAGATGGATGTTAATACCAGATGTAAACAGGGCCATATGACCATGTTTTTGCCACACAGCAGGTCTTGGTGTACATAAGCAGGCCTTACATTCTCAATCTGTGCACTCGAGTGCCTTGGTTAACGTAATGCCTTGTTTTCTAGTGTGTTTGCAGCCCCAAAATAACATTAAGATACGGACGGAGCTTAGCTGTGCTTCATGCAGTTTAAAGTATCCAGTGCAGCCCCAGTGTGCACTGAAAACATATTTACACAAGCTCCGCTGCCATTGAATATGGCGGTGCTAAATATCATAGCCCATTTTCCCAAGCAAATCCGCTCTCTTACTTCATGCACTGCATTTCTTTGGATTAAGCTCTGCTGGGCTGCAAAATTGAACTGCCAGCCACCTATAGAAATTTGATAACTGAGCCTAATGCACTGAACCCAAATTTCTCTCTCTTTCCATGGCCTCCGAGAAGAGCGGCGTTAAGTAAATCAGCTTTTCATGCTTATTAAAGCAGGGCATACATGAAGAATAAGAAGACAAATTCAAGAGTTGGTGGAGCATCACCACCATCCCAGAGGGGCCCTTTGATATCTTATTATCTTACTGATTGATGAAACATCCGGGCCACTTAAGTTCAACTCTCTATGGCCAAGGCAGCCTCCCACGTGTAGTCCACCAGGCGCCTATCAGAATACCAATTACTTATTGTGGAAGACCTAATTGGTTCAGATTGAAGTTAAGATGTTCAGTCCACTCAATATCAGGAGTCTAGACGAGATTTATGCAAAGGAGACTATGTAAATGAATGAATGCCTTTGAAATGGTAATTCCCTGGTGTTTCAGATGTTGTTGGCTAGGCTAATGACTCTACAATGGCAAAGACTAATCTTGCATTAGGAACTCTGAGCCAAGTCTTTATCAGTTAGGTCTGTTTACCACAGAACTATAACATAACACTATCAGTGTTGGGGAAACGTTGCTTGGCGAGATAAGCTACTTTTAATTTAAAGCTAAAAAACCAGCAGATCTTCAGGTAAGTAGTTAGCTGAAAAACTGGAAAAAAGGTAGACCGTTTTATTACAAATATCAGGGTTAAACTATGGTTAGTGTAGCAAAACGTACTCGGTTACTTTCGTAACCTCGGTTCCCTGAGATATGGGAACGAGTACTGCGTCGTAAGACGCTGTATGGGAAAAACTCTTTTTTCCTCTTCAACTGAAGCCTTTTCAATCACGCAGTGAAAGTGCATGTCCATTTGTTTCGTGCAGTGCTATAAAATCGAACCAATGGCTCGGTGGCGGCGCTGAGCGAGCCTATGGCTATGCAGTCCGCCATAGCCCGCCAAAATGGGCGGGGCCTCTGGCTATATAAGCTGCCGCTTCACCTCCACATCTCAGATTTCTTCAAATGAAGCGACTGAGGTGTGCAGCTCATAGCACGGCCAGGAACGCAGTACTCATTCCCATATCTCAGGGAACCGTGGTTACGATAGTAACCGAGTACGTTCCCTTTCGATATTCCACTCGTACTGCGTCTGTAAGACGCTTGTATGGGAACCAGTACAATCACGCCGTGCTATGACGGGGAACGACTCAAACCCATGACTCACGTGGGAGTAAGACCCAGGGGAGTTAATAAAGTACACCAAGCACAGGCTGAGCCATCAGGGTCATCCGTGGCCTGGGTGTCGTCCTGTATAGTTGACACCTGGTGTCCATATAATATGGACCGTCCAAGTGAAGGAGGGACTTGAACAATGTTGGTCAAGTGAACCCATAAGACTGTTTAGCTAGCCGGAGGCGGCGAACTAAGCAGAAAGGACTCTGGCCTGCAAGGCAGGGACGTCCAGGTTGTAAAACCTTACAAATGTGGACGGCGAGGACCAGCCGGCCGCCTCACAAATTTCCAATATGGACACCCCGCTGGACCATGCCCAGGAAGAGGCAATGCCTCTGGTGGAATGGGCTCTGACTCCAATCAGGCACTGCAAGCCCAAGGAGGAGTATGCTAGGGTGATAGCTTCCACTAACCACCTGGAAATTCTTTGCTTTGTAATAGGGCGACCTTTAGCGTGGTTACAGAAGCTGGCAAAAAGCTGTTCTGATCTCCTGTATGAGACAGAACGCTCGATGTATACCCTCAGGGCCCTGACGGGGCAGAGCAGGGACAATTCCTGGTCACCCGTCGAAGGGGAAAATGGGGAAAGCGTGTAAAGCGCTATGACCTGGGCTCTGAACGGAGTGGAAAGCACCTTAGGTACATAACCCAGCCTTGGTTTCAGGATGACCTTGGAATCGTTAGGCCCGAATTCCAGGCAAGCAGGGTGATGGAAAGGGCCTCTAGGTCTCCTACTCGCTTAACCGACGCCAGCGCTAGCAGCAGGGCGGTTTTAAACGAGAGTGATCTAAGGCTCGCAGATTGCAATAGTTCAAACGGGGGGCCCTTCAAGGCCCTTAGTACGGTTGGTAAGTCCCAAGGTGGAACTGTACGAGGACACGGGGGGTTAATTCTCCTGGTGCCTCGTATAAACTGGACCACCGCACTATTCCAGCCCACCGATCAGCCAGCAATAGGGGCATGAAAAGTCGCTATGGCTGCTGCGTAAACTTTGATGGTGGATGAGGAACGCTGTTTATCCAGCATCTCCTGCAGGAACGAAAGAACCACTGATACCTCAGAGGTAACCGGATCTAAGTTGCGGTCTTCGCATCAAGCCGAGAAAATAGACCATTTCAGAGCATAGAGGTGTCTGTTTGATGGGGCTCTAGCTTCTGCCATAGTGTTTAAGACACGCTCCGGGAGGCGGAAAGGCTCCCGTTGAGCGGCCACACATGCAGGGCCCATAACTCGGGCCGTGGATGCCACAGCGTGCCGTTCGCTTGAGAGAGGAGGTCCCGTCTCAAGGGAATGGGCCACGGGGCCGCTTCGAGCAGCTGGAATAACTCCGACACCCACGGTTGGTTCCTCCAGAGGGGGGCTATTAGAAGAAGCCTGTGCTGACTCGCCTGAGTACCTGCGGCAGCAGAGCGATTGGAGGGAACGCATAGAGCGGAAGACTGGGCCACTCTTGGGCCAGGGCATCCGTGCTCTTTGTGAAATAAATTGGGCAATGAGAGTTGTCTTCGGAGGCAAAGAGGTCTACTTGAGCTCTGCCAAAGACTTCCCAGATTCTCTGAACCGCGAGCGGGTGGAGCGTCCACTCTTCTGAGGAGACGTTGTTCCTTGACAACATGTCCGCTCCTTGGTTCATTTTGCCCGGCACATGCGTCGCCTTCAGTGAGCGCAGATTGGTCTGAGCCCAAACAAGAAGGCCTTTCGCCAGCATGCAGAGGCGCTTCGAGACGAGGGTGATTTATGTATGACACCACGGACCTGCTGTCTGAGTGTATTAGCACATGGTGTCCCCTTATGTCCGGTAGGAAGAAATGACAGGCACGGCACACTGCTAGCATTTCTAGGCAGTTGATGTGCAGACCCGACTCCTCTTCGGACCAAAGACCGAAGGTCGGTTTGCCCTCGCACAGTGCCCCCCAACCCTTGTTGGAAGCATCTGTCGTGACAACCTTCCTTCTGTGTGCCATGTCTAAGATCACACCATGCTTCAGCCAGAGGGGGTCCCTCCAACGGTTCAGGGCTGATACACAGGCCCGAGTCACCGTTATGCGATGGCGTCCGTGACACCAAGCCGCAAATGGAACCCTCTGACAGAACCACTGTCATGCAAATGTACTCTCCAACACTACTTTGTCTTCATGGTGCAAAAACAAAGACTGTTTCACTCAAAAAAATGAAACCTTGACTTTAATTAATTTTTTCTTGTCAACAGGTTCCACAAAATTTAATTATGAATGTTGAAAACAAATATTTCAAGGTTATCTAACTCAATGAGGTTGTTTTAAGGAGAAATAAGCCAATCCACATCACTAGTTTTACCAATAAAGAGATGTTTGAGCTAACTAATAGTCGTTATGTTATATGGACTCACCGTAGAAACTGTTTAGAAGCTTCGTGATATTCCGAGATTTTAGGATTAAACAACTCCACCAGAATCAATTGCTTCAAATTCATTATTAACTGTTCTTATTTCTGCTAGAGGTCTCACTAGAGTTTTATTGAGAATTAACAGGTTTAAATCTACTCGCTTGTTAACTGACTCATAATCGGTCTTATTGAGATCTTATTGAGACTCGTTCAAGGTTTAGATGTTGATTTGTTTTATTTGAAGTAATTACGCGCCCGCGAGCTAAGCTCTTTACTCCTTAATATTTGTGTTAGGTTTTTTTTTCTAGAACTATGTAAATTTCAAACATATTTAAATATAATCAAAAAAAGCCCAGAAAAAATGATCAATAGTTGGTTGTTATATTTTTATAATGACTATCAAATTTATTAGTGAACTGATCTATTGAGAGCGAACATAGACCCATTCGTAAATTATCTGAGAGTTGTATTGATTATAGTAGATTCGCAGAAGTTAGCGGTTCTGTGACAGCTCGCCATTTATGTCTAAATAGTTTGTCCACAAAAGTTTTAATCTACGGAAGTATCAAGATTTCACACACAGACATCAAGAATTATGAGGAACTCAACAATGGTGACTGCTAAAAACAAAAATAAATCATGTTACAAAACTCATCCATAGTGCCCAGCATGCATTGCTGCATGATTTTTTTATTTATTTTTTAATGGTCACCATTGTTGAGGTTCACAAGCTGAATCTTGATGTCTGTGTGAATCTTATTGCTACCATACAGAAAACAAAATGTTTGGAAAATCCTTTATATTAACTGACAGTCACAGAGCAGTTGTCTTTTATGATCGCTTTTACTGTAATCAATACAACATCCACCATTTAACCAGAGATTAGACACACAATGAGTCTATGTTCAGTCTCAATGAGATCAGCTCTCTAATAGATGACTGTCATTATAAACATATAATAACCAACTACTGATCATTTTCTCTGGGCTTTTCAGTTGTAACAAATATGTTCGAGGAGCACATGACTACAACAACCACAGAAAAAATAAAAATAAAAAACAGCTAACATAAAAGTCAAGAGTCAAAAGCCCAACTAAAGCAGACACTGATCTCTAACATGGCTGCTTCAAATGAAACAAAATCAACATCTAAACCTTAGTTAATTCTCAATAAGATCTCATTAAGACCAATATGGTGACGTCAATTGAAACAAACATTAGATTTAAACCTCTGTTAATTCTCAATAAGAACTTCTGTAGACCTCTAACAGAAATAAAGTCAGTCTGGTTAGTAATGAGTGAAGCTGGTGATGCTGATTGTGGAGTTGTTTAATCCTCTCCTGAGATATGCAACTTCTAAACAAATTTTGTTAGTCCATATAACATAACTGACTTTAGTTAGTTAAACTCAAACATCTCTTGTTGAGCAAAAATTAGTGATAATAGTTGGCTTGAGTCAAAAATAATATTTCTCCTTAAAACAACCCCATTAAGTTAGATAACCTTGAAATATTTGTTTTCAACATTCATAATTAAATTTTGTGGAACCTGTTGACAAGAAAAAAATAATTAAAGTCAAGGTTTCATTTTTTTGAGTGTAGTAGTCGGTAATGATAACTGACCGAAATTAGCCTTTTGTGATGCAGATTAACAAAGTTATTGAACGCGGAAATGTGTGAACGTTGTGAATGTGCGAATATAAAACCAACTTTACCCAAGTGCTTTGATTGGCATGTCATTAATTTTGACACTGAAGAACGATAAGTTATAGGAAGACCTAAATTATACATTTTAAACTTTTTTTTGTCACCCTAGAAACAGCTGAATGCAGAGCAGAGCAAGGTTCCATACATTAATTCATGGTACTGAATATCTGCCAGGGTTTTCTGTCCTCTCTGTTCCGCGATTCTTCATGCTATTTGATACTTTTAGTAAAAAAAAAAAAAAAAAAAAATGAACGATTGAACATATTAATGACTGCACCACGTGCCGAGTCCTGAAACCTAATATCAGCTACAAACGACACACTTAAGAGCTATTTTCATACAATGCTTATAGAAAAATTACTTTCTGGTATGCAACAAGATGTTAACAAAGCATATTTTAATTAATTTGTTAATTAAATTTGATGGATGATGATAGATTAAAAATGGCCACTTACCCTTCTCACACGTTCGCCGCTGAACAATCCATTTTTTTATTTTTTTTTAATTTTTATTAAGAACATGAAAACAACATTATTACAGAAAAACAGGCAAGAAAAACAGAAGCTCCAAAGATGGCTGAAGAACAAAATAAAAAATAAAAAATAAAAAAGACATTCACAGGGCGCCAAATACAGATTCGTAATATCTTACAATAGATGTAGCTTTTACATTTTTCACAACTTTAAGAGACTTCATTAACAATGTGAGTTCGTTAGAGAAAACCTTGTATAAAGGAGGAGATTTTGACAATCTACATTTATAAATGAAAAATTTGTCATTCAGGATGATAAATTGACAAAATTGTGTATATTTTTATCATCATTCTCAGTAACAAATAATTTCTTTCACATTCAGAGTTATCATTAGATTAATTTTAACTGAAAAAGCAGAAAAACAATCTTTCCAAAATGATTGTACACTCTGGCAATCAACAAACAGATGACATAAAGACTCCTCACAGCTGTTACAAAAAGAACATTCTTTCCCAATATCCATAAAGTTAGAGAGCAACATGTTAGTTGGATATATTTTGTGTAAAATCTTCAGATGAATATCTCTTACCTTGTTTGAAATACAAAATTTGTAAGGAAGCAGCCATGCTTTTCTCCAATTAACATCCCTTAGGATGGAATTCCAATAAAATTTTCCTCTTGGAATAACTCTCTTTTTTTCATTAAAAACTTGTCTTATATCTTTGTTAGTACATTTTTTATCAAATACATTTTTACCATTTATAAGGAAATTACAATCTTTATTGTCAACTTTATAGTAAGTCAGGTGGCTGCACATTAAATTAACAAGTCCAGAGGGAATAGCTTTGATTACTACAGAAAATTCTTTAAATTTTATCGGAAAGTTGAACTCAGACAAAAAAGAATCATAAGAGTAAATTCTTAAAGATGAATCAAATAAATCACTCAAGTACATTAACCCATGATCCAACCATTTCTCAAAAAATAAACTCTTGCCTTTAACTGTGATTAATTCGTTATTCCAAATTTTCATTCTGTGAGGAGAGAAATTATGCACAAAGCACAATTTCCAGGCCAAGAGTGCTTGCTCATGGAATTTAGACAATTTTATGGGTAATTTAGATGGCAAAAAATTACAAGTTAAAAGAAAATCAAGACCACCCACCTTCTTAAAAATATTATGTGGAATAAAAAACCATATTGAATCAGAATCAATCACACACTTTTTGATCCAATTAATCTTGAAGGTATTATTCATATCTACATAATCCAGCATTTCAAAACCTCCTTCAGATTTCTTCCCAGCTAATACATTTTTTTAAGATGGTGATGTTTATTTTTCCAACAAAAATTAATCAATAATCTATTAATTTCTTTACAAGTAGAATCCTGAACAAATAAGGACAGACCAGGAAAAATGAATCTGGATAAACCTTCTACCTTTGTTAATAAGATTCTGCCTAAAATAGATAAATCTCTTCTTAACCAATTGTCGAAAATCATTTTAGTTTTCTTAATCTTGTTATTAAAATTAAGCTGCTGCCTAACTGACAAGTTTTTTGATATATAAATTCCTAAATATTTAATACATTCTTTTACTGGAATGTTAAACATAGATTGTTCAGAAGAATCATGAACTGGAAGAATTTCACATTTTGTAATATTTAACTGGAGACCTGAGGCATCAGAAAAAGTTTGAACTAACTTGATTGCATTCTTAATTTGATTTTTATCTTTTAGAAATAAAGTTGTATCATCAGCCAATTGTGATATTTTTATTTCTCTATTAAATAAAGTTATACCATGTAAGTTTGGATTTTTTTCTACACTAATTGCTAATAGTTCCACAACAATCAAAAACAAAAATGGGGAAATTGGGCAACCCTGCCTCACTCCTCTGTTGATGAAGAATCTTCTAGAAGTATTATTCTGTAATATAACGGAACTATTAATGCCTCTATAAAACATTTTAACAGTCTGAATGAAATTATTTCCAAAACCAAATGTATGTAAACTCTGTAATAAAAATTGGTGATCAATTGTGTCAAACGCCTTATAAAAGTCCAGAAACAAAATGAGTGCATCCGAATTAACAAAGTGGTTATAATCTAATAGGTCCAATATAAGCCTAATATTTAAACTAATATGACGTTTTGCCATAAAACCAGTTTGAGATTCGCCAATTACATTACTCAACCCACTTTTTAGTCTAGTGGCATAAACTAAGGCTAAAATTTTATAGTCAACATTTAATAACGTTATTGGTCTCCAATTGTCAATGATTAAGGGGTCTTTGTCTGGTTTTAGAATTAAACTGATAACACCTTGTTTCATTGTTGAACTCATTTCTTTCTGTCCTAAACATTCTTTATACATGCTAAATAAAGGGTTTTCTATCAGATCCCAAAAAGCACAATAAAATTCAACGGTTAACCCGTCTGAACCAGGGGATTTTCCTTTTTTCATAGAAAAAAGAGCTTTAGAAATCTCAGCTTTGGAAATATCATCCTCACAATATTCTCTATAATCATTAGAAACTAATGGAACGAAATGTTTAACTGTTTGTAAAAATGTACTTATTTTTCCATCGTCAGAATGGGAAGTATAAAGTTTTTCATAAAAAGAATACACAAAAGATGCTATATCTGAAGGATTACTAGAGATTCTTTCATTTATTTTCAAAGATGAAATAGAGTTTCTTGTATAATTTCTTTTTTCCAGAGAAAAAAAATAACTAGTATTCCTTTCCCCTTCCTCAAACCATTTGGCTCTTGATCTCACATAAGCACCCTTAGCTAGTTCTATATACAATTGATCTATTTCTAAATTGAGAAGATATAATTTAGACTTTTCATCCTCTGACAGAGTATTTTGTTTAATTAGATTAAGTTGATCTGTTATCTCTGTAATCTTTCTAAGTTTATTTTTCTTTAATTCTTTACATCTTCTCATAGCAATTAACCTGACTTTAAATTTAAATAGCTCCCACTTTTGAGTATAACTTAAATTATTATTTTCAAAAATATTTGCTAGCAATTTAACTTGTTCCACAAAACAACTGTCAGAAAGGAGACTGTTGTTAAATTTCCAGTATCCACGAATCGTACTACCCTTACACCCATCAAAAGAAATCGATATCAATTTGTGATCTGATAGAGGGGCACAAGTAATTTTTGTTTCCGAAACATAGTGAATTAAATCATGAGGAATCAACCAGTAATCTATTCTTGATTTTAAAGAAAAAGAGCTATTATTCCAAGTATAGTCACGGCAATTGGGGTTCAAATATATCCATATATCAGAAACATGTAACTTGTCAGTTATAAAATAAAATAAATCTGAAATTCAGAAACTAATATACTAGGAAAGCGGTCAACAGAATCATCTGGAGCATCAAGAAATCACCACCAATAATTACATATCCATCCATGTACTTCTTTTTTAAATCTATTATTGTATCACAAATCTTCTTAAACATTTCTAAATTGTGAGCTCTAACATTAAACCCATAGACATTACAAATTATTAAAGTGGAATTGTCCAATTTAACAGTCAGTATAATCCATCTTCCATTATCTGAACGAAAGGTTTCCAAAACATTGCCTTTGAATTTATAACAGCCTGCTTACACCTGCTGAGTGATTGGATCCGTGACTAAAAATAACAATCTCCCCATTGGGTTTTCCAAAAATTTGAGTCAGAGTCACAAGAATGAGTCTCTTGGAAAAAAAAGTACTTGAGCTTCTGTATGTCTTCCAAAAAGAAATATAGCTTTTCTTTTAACAGCGTCGCGAATGCCTCGAACATTTAAAGAAATTAATTTGAACTTGCCAAACTTATAATCAGCCATTACGAAAAAAAAAAACTAATTAACCAGAATAAAACAAACAAGTACCTTTGGAGAAAGGGAAAATTGAGAAAGCATGAAACATTAAGTCAAACAAAACACTTGCGTTGACCCCGATATGTATCCATAGCCGCTGACAGCCACCATCCGCTCAGGTAATGTCAGGAACACTGATGCGCACCCCTTCAATAGCTGCAATCCTCTCGAAAGCCGGCTTTCTTAATTCTCTTCTCTCTCGCACGTTTCACCAGTGGCCATGCCTTTTTTCTTGCGGCTCGTTCCTCCGAAGACAGATCTTCTTTGATGTGTAGCCCGTTTTCTTTCAGATAGTGATTGTCTTTGGCATCTCTCCACACTGTGTCTCGATAAAGACGCATGGCGAACTGCATAATTATCACTCTGGGGCGACCATCACTTCTTTTTTGTCCCAGTCTATGAACCGAATCCACGACATCTGGAAGTTTGTGCGCGATGCCACCTTGTCCCTTGCCACCTCTGTGGTTCCCACCTCCTTCAAAAAATCTGTCATCATCCCTGTGCCTAAGAACAGTAAACCCTCTTGCCTGAATGACTATCGTCCAGTTGCCCTCACATCAATAGTCATGAAGGTGTTTGAGAGACTTGTTAAAACCCACATTAGCTCCTCCATCCCTGTTACTTTGGACCCTCTCCAGTTTGCCTACCGCCCCAATAGATCCACAGATGATGCCATCTCTCACATACAGAACTCTTCCCTCACTCACATCGACAGCAGCAATGGGAACTATGTAAGGCTGCTATTCATCGACTATAGCTCAGCTTTCAACACTATAGTCCCCATCAAGCTAGCTTCCAAACTCACAGACCTCGGCCTAAACCCTTCACTCTGTGACTGGATTCAGGATTTCCTCACCGCCAGACCTCAAGTGGTGAAAGTTGGCCAGTTCACCTCAAACTCCATCACCCTGAATGTAGGAGCCCCACAGGGCTGTGTCTTGAGTCCCCTGCTTTACTCTCTCTACACACACGACTGCGTGTCCTCTCACAGCTCCACATCTATTATCAAATTCGCTGATGATACTGTGGTTCTGGGCCTCATTTCCAACAACGATGAGACCGCATACTTGGATGAGGTAGAGAGACTCACATCATGGTGCCAGGATAACTGTCTCTCTTTGAATGTGAGCAAAACTAAAGAGCTGATTGTGGACTTCAGAAAGAGACACCTGCAGCCCTACACTCCTCTTATGATCAGTGGGACCCCTGTGGAGAGGGTGAGCAGCTTCAAGTACCTCGGTGTAAACATCTCAGAGGACCTGACTTGGTCTACTCACATTCAAACACAGATTAAGAAAGCCAGGCAAAGACTGTACCATCTGCGACAGCTGAGGAAATTCAGGGTCTCACCAGTAATCCTGAAAACCTTCTATTCAGGGGCCATAGAAAGTATATTGACTCAGTGTATCTCAGTGTGGTATGGTAACAGCTCCAGTCAGGACTGCAAGGCCTTGCAGAGAGTTGTGCGCTTAGCTGAGCGTATCTCAGGGTCTGCTCTCCCCTCTCTGCAGGACATCTACCTCAAACGCTGCAGAAGTAGAGTCACAAAATCATCAAAGACTCAACCACCCTAATAACTGTCTTTTCACTCTGCTGCCATCTGGTAAGCGCTTCCGTAGCCTGATGGCAAACTGAGAGACTTAGGAGGAGCTTCTTCCCCCAGGCCATCTGGCTCCTAAACTCAAACTCAGCCTCTTAATCATCACATGACTCCACTTTATAATCACTAACATCAGTAAGATATTCATATTTCTACCTCATACTGACAGTGTCATTCGCACACAGCACTTTCTGTGTTTTGGTATTTTTACTTATTTATTTTTCTGGTATTGCTGCTACATGACAATCATGTACAACCTGTTTGCACATTCCTCTCTTGTACATTCCTGCTTATCTTAATATTTAAGTCTACAGTATACTGTCATGCACATTCTTTTATATTTTATTTTGTTCTTCATATCTTATTTTTTTTACTTATTTTATGTATATTTCTTCTGTGTTGTATTCTATAATATTTGCACTGTCCATGGAGCGGACCTGACTCACATTTCACTACTGGTTATATACTCTCTATATAATTGCGTATGTGACAAATAAAAATCTTGAATCTTGAATCTTGAATCTTGATCTTTGGAGACACTTTGGAGAGGATCTTGATAACAATATCTCGTGTGTTACTCTCCTTATCTGGACCACTTTCCTTTACCCCGTAAATCCTGAGATCCCATCTTCTTTTGTAGTTCTGCATCCCCATACACACCTCCTTCCGCTGAACAATCCATCTGCATCACAGTTTCATCTTGATGACGTACATCCGGTTAAGACGAACGAAAAATATTCTTGTTGACTCAATTAAAAAAAAATGTGTAAACCTAATTTTTTTAAAATTACATTGTTTATATTTAATAAAATTAAGTTTGGACCATTTTTACCAAGAATTATGTTGTATGAGCTCATTTTAATTAATGAAATTGAACAAACAGCAAAAATCATTTTTTTGAGTGTACAACATACTCTACATAGCACGTCTTTATAGTAATAATGAGATGTCATCACAGCAAGAAGTACACATTTGCTAAAATATATGCTCTCAGAGATGGGACATTAGAGCTGTTCTTATTAATTATCTTGATTAGAGTAAAAGCGCTGAGCTTGTCAGGCTGTGATT
The DNA here is from genome assembly GCA_021397915.2 of Tor tambroides. Classification (NCBI taxonomy): domain Eukaryota; kingdom Metazoa; phylum Chordata; class Actinopteri; order Cypriniformes; family Cyprinidae; genus Tor; species Tor tambroides. The sequence continues at coordinate 86,510 of JAFVLL020027673.1, forward strand.
CTAGAGGACAAAAGAAATAGACACGCTAGATCACAGAATACAGAGCCCACCAGAAGACAAGAACAAGAGAGGACATCAATTATAAGCATGAGGGAAAACATGTGTGCTGCAGTGAAATTAACCCATTTCATAAAACCCCAAGAAACATCAAAGAACACTATTAATCCCGGGAGTGATTTTATTCAAATTCAGTTGAACAGCTTGAAAGGAGTTATTTTCATATACTGTAAAATGCCAACAGGAAAAAAATGCTTCAAACTCATTTCATTCAGAATTTAAAAGAAAATGTCTTGGGAGCCCCTTTGTTAATCTAAACTATAGTGCTGTGGAGTAATGCACTCTTTGTTTTAAAGGGGTGGTTGACTGTTTTTTTTTTTTCCTAGGCTTGATTGTGTTTATGGGGTGCAGTCTAACATGTATTAATGCTACGTTTTTTGAAAAAACGCATTATTTTCCACATAATTTACCTTTATTCCACACCGCTCTGTCCCTTCTCTGATAAACGCACTGATCATTTCTTACTTTTATGAAGCCCCTCCCTCAGAAATAAATAAATAAATAATGAGCTCAGCATGGTTAGCTGGTCCAGTGTGTTGTGATTGGCTAAACCGCCTCTAGTGTGCATCTAAACGTCCCGCCCCTCAGCTCAGCTAAGTTTTTTGTTTGTTGTCTCATACTTTTAGATACGCTGTTATTTGTAAATGCTACTATGTTAGCTTTTAATATACGTTTTTATTCTGATTAAAGCTTTAATGCAGTACAGCAACCACACACGCTTCCATGTATAAGGCTTCTTATAGCTATGTGAAAATAAGTGAATTCACTGAGCTGATGATTTGAATGAGAGAGAGAGAGAGAGAGAGAGAGAGAGATGCATTAATTAATTTTGAAACTTGTGAATCCATTAGAATCGTTAGAAGACAGAATCGCGATTCATATATGAATTTGTTGTGTGTTCCCGGGGGCGGGGTTTATCTGGGTTTGTTACGTCAAGAACCCGGGAAGTAACTCTTTGTAGTCCCTACGAGCCGTTTTTGTAGGCATTAAACTGTCAGAAGTTTAAAAGACGATATCTCCGTTTGCATTGAACTTTCAGCTTCGTAACTTTGCAGATATTGTTTATGCTCAAACAGCAACTTTACACACTAACTAACTTTAAAAAAGTGAAATTGCAATCAACCACCCCTTTAACCTATTATGTCTGTTATAATCTAAAACATGTTCACAGGACTGTACTAACAACAATTGATTACACTTAAAGGTGAAGGGTGTCATTTCTGTGCCAACAACCATAATTGAAAAATTTTTGACTGTTGTCAAACAGGTGTCCCTGCCACTGGCCAATTAAAGAGATAGTCCCACCATAGATTTATGCCATTGGTTGAGCTAATCTTGCTGCGTCAGGCTGGTATTACTTTCGGATTTATTTATTTAGGGGAATCAGCCTACAACTTTCTTGTTTCACATTAAACTGAAACAGAAGAAAGTATTTTAACTACACAAACATAACCACATTGATGTTTAACCTAATAAAAGTCTATAAGAGAAGGAAATAGATTCCACTCTGGAGTGTATATACAGGTGCATCTCAAATTAGAATGTCGTGGAAAAGTTCATTTATTTCAGTAATTCAACTCAAATTGTGAAACTCGTGTATTAAATAAATTCAATGCACACAGACTGAAGTAGTTTAAGTCTTTGGTTCTTTTAATTGTGATGATTTAGGCTCACATTTAACAAAAACCCACCAATTCACTATCTCAACAAATTAGAATACTTCATAAGACCAATAAAAAAAAAAACATTTTTAGTGAATTGTTGGCCTTCTGGAAAGTATGTTCATTTACTGTATATGTACTCAATACTTGGTAGGGGCTCCTTTTGCTTTAATTACTGCCTCAATTCGGCGTGGCATGGAGGTGATCAGTTTGTGGCACTGCTGAGGTGGTATGGAAGCCCAGGTTGCTTTGATAGCGGCCTTCAGGTCATCTGCATTGTTGGGTCTGGTGTCTCTCATCTTCCTCTTGACAATACCCCATAGATTCTCTATGGGGTTCAGGTCAGGCGAGTTTGCTGGCCAATCAAGCACAGTAACACCATGGTCATTGAACCAGCTTTTGGTACCTTTGGCAGTGTGGGCAGGTGCCAAATCCTGCTGGAAAATGAAATCAGCATCTTTAAAAAGCTGGTCAGCAGAAGGAAGCATGAAGTGATCTAAAATTTCCTGGTAGATGGCTGTGTTGACTGTGGACTTCAGAAAACACAGTGGACCAACACCAGCAGATGACATGGCAGCCCAAATCATCACTGACTGTGGAAACTTCACACTGGACTTCAAGCAACATGGATTCTGTGCCTCTCCACTCTTCCTCCAGACTCTGGGACCTTGATTTCCAAATGAAATGCAAAATTTACTTTCATCTGAAAAGAGGACTTTGGACCACTGAGAAACAGTCCAGTTTTTTTTCTCCACAGCCCAGGTAAGACGCCGCACTGACGTTGTCTCTGGTTCAGAAGTGGCTCGGTAGCCCTTTTCCTGAAGACGTCTGAGCGTGGAGACTCTTGATGCACTGACTCCAGCTTCAGTTCACTCCTTGTGAAGCTCTCACAAGTGTTTGAATCAGCTTTGCTTGACAGTATTCTCAAGCTTGCAGTCATCCCTGTTGCTTGTGCACCTTTTCCTACCCAAATTCTTCCTTCCAGTCAACTTTGCATTTAATATGCTTTGATACAGCACTCTGTAAACAGCCACACCTTTCAGTAATGACCCTCTGTGACTTACCCTCTTTGTGGAGGGTGTCAATGTTCGTCTTCTGGACCATTGCCAAGTCAGCAGTCTTCTCCATTATTGTGGTTTCAAAGAACAAGAGATACCCGGAATTTATACTGTAGGGATGGTCATTAATTGAAACTCAAATGTAATATTCTAATATTTTGAGATACTGATTTTTGACTTTCATGAGCTGTAAGCGCTAATCATCAAAATTAAAACAAAAAAACTTTTGAAATGTTTTACTTTACATGCAATGAATCTAAAATATATGAAAGTTTCACTTTTTGAAATAACTTACAAGAAAAAATGAACTTTTTCACGACATTCTAATTTATTGAGATGCACCTGTATATATAGAGTTTCAAATCTATGCAAAATAAAATATTTCCATTAAGACCAGCCATTTCATAATGTAATTGCTAGTCCGCTGTTGCCATGGCTCTTGACCAGTAATAGAGGTGAGTGGAGCCACACTGGCAGCTCATGGTCACAGCTTTTGGCATCAGTTAGGCATCATAAATCACTCGGCCCTCGCTGTTCTTTGCAAGGACAGATTATAGTTTTCAGAGACCCCAGGGCACCAAGCTCTTTACAGGCCACAATGCTCCAATTATGAGATATGGTGACCAAAAAATTAGAAATTGTATTATAAATGAACATGAAACTGAATTAATATATCTATCTTATCTATCTATACACATCTATCTATCTACTGTATTCATCCTTCCTTCCATCCATCCATCATTCGCTTAGTCTGTATTTCATCATTGGAAAGACAAATGACCTTAAAACAACAATCAGAACAACAAGAAAAACACCAATAGTGCATCCATCCATCTATCCACTGTATCCATCGGTCTATTTACTCTATCTATCTATCTATCTATCTATCTATCTATCTATCTATCTATCTATCTATCTATCGTATTCATCCATCAGTCCATCTATATCCATCCATCCATCCATCCATCGTATCTTTTTATTTACTGTATCCATCCATCCATCGCGTCCATCCATTCATCCATCTGTATCCCTTTATTTATCTATCAGCTGTATACATCTACTGTATTCATCCATCCAACCATCCATCTGTATCCATCCATTCATCATATCCACCATCTGCTGTATCCATCCATCCATCCATTGTATCCTTTTATTTGCTGTATCCATCTAACCATCTGTTATGAGCCCCTGCTCTTTTTTTTCTTTTTTCCTTTCCTGAGTGCAGCTCCTAATTGGATGGGGGCGGAGACTATTATGAACACCTGAGGCCTCTGCCTATTTAAGCAATTTGTTACAACCCTGTTTAGGGACCAACATAAGAAAGCCATTCTAACAACAAATACCACAGTGGCCAGGGCAAAAAGTTCTGAAGTTTTATTGTACAGGTAAAAGAATATAACCAAAAATAGGAAAACAGCAAAAGAGGAATTTAAACAAACAAATCATAAATAAGGACTGGTGAGCTAACTAATTTAAACTACCACTTACTCAAGAGTTAAGAAATCTTCCTATCTCCCGAGGGAGAAATCAAACACAGCAAAAATCTTCCAGGTCAGCTCACTTACCTATACTTTCTATGTACTCTGTGGTAACTAAACAAACAATCACTCCCTCACCATCCTAAAACAAAAGAAAACAAGGAAAAACAAGACCAAAAGCAAACACAAAAACAGAGCTCCCAGGGCAAGCCCCACTGAAGTGCCACCAGCAGCTCTTAAATAGGCAGAGGCCTCAGGTGTTTATAATAGTCTCCACCCCCATCCAATTAGCAGCTGCACTCAGGAAATCTATCTATCCATTCATCGTATCTAAGAATTATCCTAAAATAACAATCAGAACAACAAGAAAAATACACAATTTGTGCATCCATCCATCCACTGTATCCATCTGTCTATCTACTGTATCCATTCATCCGTTCATTGTTTGTTTAGTCTGTAATTCATCACTGCAAAGACAAATCATACAAAAATATCAATCAGAACAAGAAAAACACCATTCTCTCTATCTACTGTATCCATCCATCAAAGACATATGACCTTAAAATAACACTAACAATCAGAACAACAAGAAAAACACCAACAGTATTTAAGACATAAAGTCAATATTAATGAAACATGCATATCATTCAATGTCACACAAATCGATATTACAAATAACAAAGTGTGTCCTTTTCAAGTCTGAAATCACAGACAAATACTCTCTCTGGTTTTACGTTACACAGTTTTAGATGCACGAGACCTGTGTGAATAATGGGTTTCCTTCCCTTGCGTTATATTAGGATCCGGTGAGCACGTCTCATGTCACATGCAAAGAAAAGGTATATCATGACTCATTAAAAACTAGCAGATGTGATAAGCACCTTGACGCTCGTTTTGCTTTGCCAAGCACCACGGTTTGTGCTCACTTTGAACCCATGCACAAAAAATACACATCAAACTTCAATAGCAGCAGTCCGGGCTTGTTTTTCATTTATTTATTTATTTATTTATTTTTCTAACGTCTCCTGGCAATGCAGTGAGCAAATAGCATTTTGTACGAAAAGAGCCACAGACAAAGGGAACCCTGCTGGTGTTTGCCTCTTTATCTCCCTTGTTTAATTGGATTTCTTTGAAAGTTCAGATGAACCTCATGGGGCTCTCCTCTCGTTTCGCACTTTCACTCTCGTTTTCTACCTGCCTCTCACTGAAGCTGATTAAATCACGAAGCCTTGCTTTAGGAGCCAATTCATGTGTCTCATGTCAGAGATGCTTTGAATGATTGTTATTTCCACAAACACAGAACTAGGGCCGTTAACCAAGATCCATATAATGTACATAATGCTTTTCACTTCATTATAATGCATTGCCATCTTGTTTGAAACATCAGTAAATATTATCTGAGAAAGAAGTATATGCATTTTTATGATGTTCGAAGGCTGAGTTGAATTTTTGTAGCTTAATATGAATATTTTCACATGGCTTAAGGCAAAAAGAATAATATAGTGTAAACTTATGAAAATATAAACTAATTCAAACAGGCTAAACTAAAGCCAAAGCATATTACGTTATCCTCATATGCACCTCTAAAAGTGACACAATACAATACATTTGTAAGGTAAAGTTCTCATGGCTTTTAAATATTCAACATCTGTAATTATCTTGATCATAATTAAGTGTTGCACACTCATTTTTAATTTAATCCTGTTGGGAATGAGATTCATCATCTTTTTGTCTTTTTTCTCTGTCTCTCTCTCTCTCTCTCTCTTTTTGTAACAACTGCATAACTCTCCGAAGCTATTAATCTTCGTTGATTAGACACTAGTGTCTCTCAGAGCCATCTGTACAAAACAAGCAAGCTCCCGAGAAAAGTTATTCTCTACATCATTCACAACGATCAAAGTCAGTGGTTAAATTAAGATATGGGAGGAAGAATCTAATAAACTGCAAGCCAATTCTATATAAACTAAACAACATACAAATTAATTACAATCATTATCTTAATACCATTTACACATATCAACAGTAAAGTCTATATTGTCTTTTTTTTTTTTTTTTTACAAAGCCTTTTTATATGGCACTTTGTGATTGTCGTAAAAAAGCAAAGCAAATGGAAAAAGAAAGACACTTAAAAGAAAAAACATAAATCAGGAGTCTTCAACAGGGGATCTGCAGCAGTACCGCAGGGGGTCTGCCAATTATGGTTTAAACTCAAAACTAATTTTTGAGAACAAATGAAACATTACATTAATACTAAATTAATTTCAACCAAAGCTCAAATTAAGAAGCTAATGTTTAATTTTAACCTCCATTTAAAAATGCATTAAATAAAATGTAAAGCACAAGTATATGACTCTGTATGTCAATAACAATTATTATAATGGCTTTTTAAAGTAAAAATTGTTGCACTACTGTTCAAAGTCTGGGGTCAGTACAATTTTTAAAAAAAGAAATGTATACTTTTAGTCAGCAAGAATGCATTAAATTGATCAAAAGTAACAAAAAAAGGCATTTATAATGTTACAAAAAATATTTTAAATAAATTGTTCTTTCAGACTTTCTATTTATCTTATTTCCGCAAAAATAAGCGTATAACATATTAGAATGATTTCTGAAGGATCACATGACACTGAAAACACAGGAATAAATTACATTTTATAATATATTAAAACAGAAAACAGTTATTTTAAATTGTAATAATATTTCACAATACTACAGTTTTCACTTCATTTTTCATTAAATAAATGCAAATAAATTTCCAGCATGTGCTGGAAAATAGTAGTCTGTCTGTTTAAGGCTATATCTAGCTCGTCAACCTACAATTTTGTATGTCACTGAAATGAGCTTTGTCAACGACACTCCACTCTAAGTGTCCCACATCCCATCTGTCACTGACATTTCAACCTGTTTGTCACCTCAAGCCCACCACCTCCTCACCTCTACTGAAGGACACGTCATTGCCTCCCGCTATATAAAAAACCTGGCAGACGTCCAAGATGACCTACTGACCTTCACAGAGTATCAATCAGCCAGGTATATTTTCACTATCGACATAAAGTCTGGTTCAAATGCCAGCTTATTTTAGCCAGTTCACATGGTATCTTATTCTAGCAAGGACTTGCCCATTTTAAGGAGGAAGATATCATCTAACTGACGTTTAAAGTGGCCACAGTTTATTTTACATTCATGAGTAAATCCTTGAGTAAATCTAAAATCTATCAAAAAATAAAATCTATTTGCAAAAAAGGCCTAATATTATATCTTGATGTTGCTGATTTAAAAATATAAATAAAAACTTACATTTAAAAAAAAAAAAAAAAAAGAAGAAATTATGTATCATACGGTGGTCCAGTAATACACAAAACGAGATCTCCACAACACAGTGCATAGGACTAATTTCGTTGTGTTGTGGCTTGTTTCGGTTGTGTTGCGACTTTTTTCTGTTGTGTTGTGTTGTGGCTTGTTTCCGTTGTGTTGTGCTAATTTCATTGTGTTGTGCTAATTTTGTTGTGTTGCGGCTTGTTTCCGTTGTGTTGTGCTAATTTCGTTGTGTTGTGGCTTGTTTCCGTTGTGTTGCGACTCGTTTCTGTTGTGTTGTGCTAGTTTCATTGTGTTGCAGCTTGTTTCCGTTGTGTTGTGCTAATTTTGTTGTGTTGTGGATTGTTTCCATTGTGTTGTGCTAATTTCGTTGTGTTTCAGCTTGTTTCTGTTGTGTTGTGCTAGTTTCATTGTGTTGCGGCTTGTTTCCGTTGTGTTGTGCTAATTTCGTTGTGTTGCGGCTTGTTTCCATTGTTGCGGGTTGTTTCCACTGTTTTGCGACTTGTTTCCATTGTGTTGTACTAATTTCATTGCGTTGTGTCTTGTTTTCGTTGTGTTGTCTTGTTTCCTTTGTGTTGCGGATTGTTTCCATTGTGTTGTGCTAATTTTGTTGTGATGCGGCATGTTTCCGCTGTGTTGTGTAGATTTTGTTGTGTTGTGCACTACTGGGCCACCGTAGTATCAATTTTAATGCTAAAAAAATCATATTTTCTGAGAAAGTGTGTCATGCTGTAGAGCAAAACAAGCACTATTTTTGCAATCAGTACCCAAACATTAGTAAGAAACAAGAAATGGGTTTCATTCAGAAAACATGATGCACAGCGGTATAATATTAGACAGAAAAACTTCAAATATTGCAAATAATCTGGGTGAATGGTTGTACAGAAAACACTGAAAAGTGAAAAATGTGATAGGATATTTGAAAAAACTTTATTTGGTACTAGGCTTGGCTGATACAAAATTCTGAATCATGAATGCACAGTTTTATCTGCATCTTATTGAATAACTACCCCAAATCCAGTTTAACTGCATATTGCATATACCATAGCACCTACTATATATAGCACATTTGCATCAAACAGGGTTTGGGGTCTGGAAATTCTCACTGTCAAAGTGATGACATTTCATCTAACATGGATTCTGGGAATACGATTGCTTTTTTAACATGCCTGCTTTGAGAATGCATGGCAGTGCAGGGATTATGGCAGACGTGAAGGTCACTCAAGAGGCAAAGATTTGTTTTAAAAGCATTTGCTCACATAGCATTCACAGGATGCTTGCAGAAGGTGATTGCACCATTGCAGTTGTGACAGCTCTCCTGTTGCTCTGTCTTTAGAAGCCTCTATGGTGGCCCATCAGAGTCAGAACATGGCAAGATTGGCTCTCTAGGGGACTGGCTGAGAGACACAAGAAATCCTCAAACATTAGTGTTAAACAAGCTTATGATGGCCTCGTGGTAACCTGCTTTCTGAGAATCACTTTAAGAGGCAGCTAAGGAAAGTGAAAAAACCAAGGTCTATCTATCTCTTTAGCCCAGAAAGCACGTCTCTCTCGCACCCTTTGTCTTCATTAATGTTCCTGGTCTTCTTACATAAGCAACTAACAGGAACAGTTTGATGAAATGCAATTTCATTATCAATGTAAAGCATGAAAAAACAGTATATACTGTATAGAAATGAAAACATCAGACCTCATGCATGAGGAGGTGAAAATCAATAGTAATTTGCAATGCATACACTCGGCACTGTATAATGTTAGCAAAGCCATAAAAGCAGCTAACTGTTGTTTCTTAAACAATTTTCAAGCAAAAGTTTTTAAAGAGAGCAACTTCTCACATCATCACACATCTTAATGTTGTTCAACAGGGGATTGGCTATGGAACGCAGACCTACTACGTTAATGTGTTGCTGTATCTTATTAATGTTGGAGCATCACGCTCTGGTGGGCTCCCATAATTCATTCTGTTCTCCATGCTGGAAAACGACAGCTGCCAAGCTCTTGCAAATCACAGGGTGGAGGAAATCCCCACGCACTACACTTTCAGTCAAAAAAAGATCAAGGGAGAGAGAGAGAGAAAGAGGGAAAATAGTGGAAACGGGTGGATGGGGGGGCAGGGGACACATAACCCAGCGCTTTTCTCGTGAGCTCTAGAGCAAGAAGATGGAACTCAGACTGGAATTGGGAACAAACACTGGAAAGGTTATGAATCTTTCTCTGACTTTGTCATTGGTGACATACAAATGGTGTTTGCAACAAATTGTGAGAGGATGAGAAAACAGTAGTCTGCACTTTCGAGAAATACCGGAATAAGGTACATTTTGGTGTCCCATTTTTTTAAAAGGACAAATCCCATGTTGGATAAACTACGATCTACCAGAAATTTACCTAGAATGAAAAGCAGGTGGTTTTATACTCATCAAATGTTTGCATTTACTTAAAATGGTGATTTTCAATTGATAATAATTAGCATTTTAAATTATTAACTAGTAATAATTAGCAAAAATGTTAAGTTGAGTTCCACATTTTGCACAATGCTACCACATGATTTTTTTCCCCCTCCATTATAAAAAAACTGTGAAAATTAGGAAGCGGTATCATTTATAAATAATCTCTTTTTATAATTTTATACACAAATCTAGTTTTGACTGTACTCATTCAACTTAATTGTTCAACTCTTTTACTCAAGTTATTCAAGTTAAAAAAAAAAGAAGAAAAATATGTATGAAATGTATGTGAAACGTACAGAATTCCAGTTTCAACAGTATTCTTGAGCAACTAAAGAAACTAGTCACTTGCCATGAATCAGTCTCTTGAAATTCAATCATATGTTCTGTATAAGAGTCATTGGTATGTATCAGGCTGTTTTTCTATTTCAGTCAAGTGCTCTTATCTAGATAGCATGAAACACTCCCTCACATTTGCTGCTGGTGACTCCACATGAGATGCATGCATTAAAAAATAGTCAAAATATGTACAGCATCAACATCTGATGCTAAGAAAAGACTTACCAGTCCTCACTTAAATGCATCAATAATTTCGCTGTAGATATTTAAAAATAGATGTGGCAGACCATGGCTTTTGTTTTTCAGATCTAATCTTTAGGACAGAATGCTGTCCCGTGCTGTCATTGTGCAAGTAATCAAATTGGATCCATTTGTTCAGACACTGTCCCCAAGGTTGAGAACCTCTGAACTAAACAGATTGTGGACGGATACGGAAATATCGGATTTTTGCTGCCTGTCTGAACAAAGCCTAAGTGACAGATCGAAGGGGTCTAACTTAGTTTATTCTCAGTTCCCTGATTCCTGCCTTTCACATTCTTTCCACCCCTGCTGTGAAAAAACTAACTAAATTCTTTGCCACCAAGGTCAGAGCAATGACCTTGAACAGAAGCCTCCATTTTACAGTTCCTCTTTCAACTCAGCCTGCCTATGCTGATATTTCAGCAGAATATCATACAGAATACTGCTAAGTGGTTCAAAAAGAGGGCTTCTTTGAAACATCTATGAGTGCTTCATATTTCACTGGTTTGACAAAAATGTCCTTAGCTCAAAGAACTAGCACAAAACATGAGAGAGACTCTGAGGAATCAAAAAGAGATATTTTGAAGAATGTTTCATCCGTTTTGCCTATGGGGTCCAAACGGGGTCCAAAATGACGAGTAAATGACACAATTTTCATTTTTGGGTGAAGTGTATACGCCTGATCTGACCCTAGAGGTTTTACAGACTCATCAGCACTCAAGACAACATTTGAAGTGATTATTGGAAAATTAATTATTCATTTAGATCGCAACAGATTAATTAAAATAGTCAAAATTAAAAATAGTACCTGCCTTTGGGTGGTGTATTATTTACTTCATTTGCATAATTCAAATGTCTCCTGATGGAGAACTACTCAAACCTGCTGGTGGGAGGTGAAAAACACAGCTGAAAGAAACTCAATGACACCGTCAGATCTGCAAAAGTGCAGTTGGTGTCTCTCTTGGTGAGCTGAGCTGACATTTAGCGATGCAAGTAGCCTGAAAATATCATGTGGATTTTTAAAAGTCAGAAGAAAATTAAGGACACACATACAATATTCAAACTCTCAAGCAAAGACCTTGTTTAAGGTGAAGTGACTAAATGACATCCCTCAAATAGGCTATATTCAATAAAAGCTACTATGAATCTGATGCCGCTCAATGCACAGAAAGTAATAGGCCATTTGCAGCTATTCATTACAGTGATTTTACTATGGTGAAGAAGAGCTGTAAGGCAGTTTTAATGAAATGGGGCAACAGCAAAAAAATAAATAAATAAAAGATTTTTTTTAAGTGTTTAAAATTAATGGATTATAATAGTGCCAGTTATGTATACATATGTATGTGTATATATATATATATATATATATATATAATTGTGGCAGTTATATACACACACACACACACACACATATATATATATATATATATATATATATATATTTACATTTGAGTTTCATTAAATGACCATCCCTACAGTATAAATTCCGGGTATCTCTTGTTCTTAATGGGGAAGACTGCTGACTTGGCAATGGTCCAGAAGACAATCACTGACACCCTCCACAAAGAGGATAAGTCACAGAAGGTCATTACTGAAAGGGGTGGCTGTTCATAGAGTGCTGTATCAAAGCATATTAAATGCAAAGTTGACTGGAAGGAAGAAATTGGGTAGGAAAAGGTGCACGAGCAACAGGGATGACCTCAAGCTTGAGAATAATGTCAAGCAAAGCCGATTCAAACACTTGAGAGAGCTTCACAAGGAGTGGACTGAAGCTGGAGTCAGTGCATCAAGAATCACCACGCTCAGACATCTTCAGGAAAAGGTCTACCAAGCCACTTCTGAAACAGAAACAACGTCAGAAGCATCTTACCTGGGCTAAGGAGAAAAAGAACTGGACTGCTGCTCAGCGGTCCAAAGTTCTCTTTTCAGATAAAAGTAAATTTTGCATTTCATTTGGAAATCAAGGTCTGGACTCTGGCGGAAGACTGGCGAGGCACAAAATCCAAGCTGCTTAAAGTCCAGTGTGAAGTTTCCGAAGTCAGTGATGATTTGTGGTGCCGTGACGTCTGCTGGTGTTGGTCCATTGTGTTTTATTAAGTCCAAAGTCAATGCAGCCATCTACCAGGAGATTTTGGAGCACTTTATGCTTCCATCTACTGACAAGCTTTATGCAGATGCTGATTTCCTTTTCCAGCAGAACTTGGCACCTGCCCACAGTGCCAGCCAAAACCACTTCCAAGACCATGACCATGATATTACTGTGCTGACTGGCCAGCCAACTTGCCTGACGTGAACCCCATATGGAATCTATGGGATATTTTCAAGAGAAAGAGAAAAACATTCCGATCAACAATACAGACGAGCTGAAGGCTCAATAGTGCCTCAGCAGTGCCACAGGCTGATCGCTTCCATGCCACACCTCACTGATGCTGGAATTTGTGCTAAAGGAGCCCCGACCAAGTATTGAGTGCATAAATGACTATATTAACATACTACATAAGAACATGAACTTTTCTGTTTTGCAAATTCTTTTTTTGATTAATCTTAAGAAATATTCTAATATTTTGAGATACTGGATTTTTGACTTTCATGAGCTGTAAGTTCTAATCACCAAAATTAAAACAAAAAACACTTTTGAAATGTTTTACTTTACATGTAATGAATCTAGAATATATGAAAGTTTCACTTTTTGAAATAAGTTACAGAAAACAATGAACTTTTTCATGGTTCTAATTTTTTGAGATGCACCTGTATGTGTGTGTCTGTGTGTGTGTATATATATATATATATATACACACACACACACACACATACATACATACATACATACTATATATATATATATATATATATAGTTTTTGAAAGAAGTCTGGAAAGAAATATTACAGTAGAAAGCGGTTATTTTAAATTGGAACAATATTTCTGTGTTGTTGTTTTTTTACTGTATTTTTAATGAAATAAATGCAGCCTTGGTGAGCATAATACACTTCTTCAACATAAAAAAAAATCTTAATTATTCCAAAATTTGAACACTAATGTACATTAGTATTTTAGTTCGATTACACTTAACAGGCAATGTGCAAAGTCATTACAATAATGTTATTTTATCTACATAAATGCTAGATAAAACGAAATAAAAAGACAAAATGTAATAAAAAATGCATTTGGTTGCACTACTGCACTAGTTATTAGTATTTACTCCTTGACACTGATATACAGTACATATCATGCAGTATTCGGTAATCAGTACGCTGCTTTTCTGAAAACAGCCAATGTCTGAGTGAGCAGCAGTAACCAGGGAGGTGGAGCACAGCAAAACATCAATTCAGTAAATGGAAACACCACTTCTAATATCAATCTGACAGTGTTGTGAGAACAGAGTGCTGTAAGATAAAGCAAGGTGATTAGTACACTCGCCTGCAGCCTGCTAAATCAGTACTGAAAGATGCCACTATGAAAGTACTGAACATCTCATCCATCATGCAGACCAGCTTCAGTGGGGTGTTTCCATTAGACACGAGGGCAGACTGTGCTGTTAGAGAATTATTTTTTGTTTCAGTAGTCAGTCTCCCAGGAGCGTCTCTCTCCTCCTGCTGCCACTCAGGTGTGAGTCCGATGAGCGGCATTACCAGCGAGGCGTGGAGGGCAGTGGATCATGAAGGACAGGAAGGCATTACTTTCACTTCTTTCTCTCCATCTCGAATCATCGTGAGCACTTCTCTTCCTCACTTCCTCCATTCCTTCAGGTGTGCCTAAAAATAAAGGCTTGAGGGGTGAAGTGGGAAATTCCTGCTTGATATCTTCCAGCCATTTAGTGTTAGTTTATACGATGCTCAGATATAAACAGATGTGTGTGTGTGTGTGTCTGTGTGCTGGAGTTAAAAGCCATGAAGTTGTAGGTCATCTTCCTATGACCTTCAGCTGTTCCTTCTATTCTCAACAGAGCTCCTGCAGTCAACACCATCATTCCCAATGGATGCTTTTGATTTAAAAAGCTTTAACTTATACAACAGAAAGGTCAAACTTGAACGAGAAGTTCAAACTGGCAATTTGTTAAACTAATAAAGGTTAATGGCGATGTCATGGACGCACTAGTCCAAGAATAATTCCAGCTTGTCTGTGTGATTGTTTGTGACACAATTGCGGCCTTTTCACCCAGTATATATTTACAATCTCTGTGTTAATGGGAAACTGGCAATTAGCTAAGAAATGACAGCCTCAAGGGGTTTTCAGCTGCTGTAGATATAATTAGCCTAATTCTGTGTTTGAAACAAAGACAGGAACTCAGGTTTTACCTACATTGTGAGGAATGTAGCAAAACTTAAAATAACCTACACCCCACCTCTGACATGATTTGCAAGGAGTTAGGAGTGTGATGAGACAGAAGGAGAAAATACTCCAGAATTAGGGATTATTGGTTCATTATGGTTAAATTATAATAATGATAACAATGGTCACACTTTATTTTAAGGCCAATTCTCGCTATTAACAAACGATTAACTATGAATTATGCCTCAATAAACTCCTAATTTGCTGCATATTAATAGTTAGTAAGGTAGTTGTTAAGTTTAGGTTTAGACATGCTAATAAGCAACTAGTTAATAGTGAGAATAGGTCCCTATATTAAAGTGTTACCATAATAATAATACAAAATGAAAACAGTGAAGTAACCCACCAAAAGACACTTAAGTTAGGAACATTATTTAATAAAAATAAATATTAATTAAAATAATAATATTTAATAAAAAAAATCTAAAAGTTTTTTGTGAGGGTAAAGGGTACTGGGAATAGAAAATATAATTATTGGTGACAGTTTACAATAAACTCCCATTTGTTAATTAAGTTTAATGCATTAACTAACATGAATTAACAATAAGCAATACATTTGCTACAGTATTTATTCATCTTTGTTAACGTTAGTTATAAAAATACAGCTGTTCATTGTTAGTTCATGTTCATGTCAGGTCCAAAACATGGAAATAAGATTAAAAGACACAACTATTGATTTCAATAATGGATTAGTAAATGTTGAAATTAACATTAAGCAAGATTAATAAATGCTATTGAAGTATTTTTCTATGTTAACTAAAAAAAATAAATAAAAAAAAAAATGTATGCATGTGCATTATTTAAAAGAAACACATTGTTCTCATACGTGAGTTACTTTTGACAAAACCTCCATGTGGACACATCCAGCGATGTTTAATACAAAATTCATTTAATTCATAAAATGCATGCATGTATATGGCTACACTTGGGTCAAATTTCTTTTAAAATGTCCACATAAATGTTAGCATATCACAAACTGGATATTTTAACTAGTTCCTTTTATTTATTATTATTTATTTATTATTTGAAATCAGCCAAACCCTGTCTAATAATGTCAAGAGGTTCATGTAGGTGTGCAGTAAAGCAAATATCATTTTCTTAGTATGAAACCATCGCATCTATAAGAGATCCTTGCTAATATAGCTTCAAAAGCGTGTGTGTGGGTGGGTGAGTCTGATATGATAGATGGTTCAGATCAACCCTGTTCCTCATTCTTCAATTTTATGCACCAGCACCTCCCTGAAATTGGATATGCAGACAGAATATGATGTCATTCCTTGTGATCGATGCCAGCTGGGGTTTGCTGCCAGTTAAACCTCAGTGGTGCTGGTGAAATATGACTGACTGGAAAAATACCCATATCAAAACCTGAAGTGATTCAGCACCTGATGGGAACATCACAGTATACGTCTCAGTCTGACTCAAGCTGTGATAATCACTTGACTGTCAATTCATTTAAAACTTCTTCCAAAGTAAGTATACAGTGTATCTCAACAAAAACAAAATGGATGATGCTGTAGATAGTTTGACCAAAAATAAATTCTACCACTTACTCATCCTTGTTTAAACATGTATCACAACACAATTTTAGCATACAGTGACAGTGAATGGGAAAGGATGCTGTCAAGTTGCAAAAATGGCATAAAACCATAAAAGCAGTCCACGTGACTTTTGTATTTCAAGCTTGAAACCATATTTTTGCTTTATGTGATAAACCGACTGAGATTTAAGCTGTTAACGAATTTACATAATTTACATAAAAAGAAGGCATGTTTGTGCTGTGAAAAAATTAGACATTTAGCATGTGGTTAAACCGGATTATAGGTGATTAGTGAATATGACAAAGGTTGTTAATATGAAATACAAAGCATAAACTCTTCCCTCAATTCTAGGGATTAACAGTTCTGTTAAATTAATATTAATAATTATTATACATTAATAATTTATAAGTGCACTATTGTTCAAAAGTTTGAGGTCGGTAAGATTTGAAAGAAATTAATACTTTTATTCAGCAAGGACACATTCATTTCATTAAAAGGGACAGTCAAGAAATTTGTAATGTTCATCAGTAAATCCCCCCCAAAAAAGAACTGTATCAAGGATTCCAAAAAATACAAAAATATTTAGGAGCACAATTTTTCCCATTTTGTTTTTCAAACATTTCTGAAGGATCATGTGACACTGAAGACTGGAGTAATGATGCTGAAAAATCAGCTTTGGATCACAGAAATAAATTACATTTTACAATATATTCAAATATTCAAACAGTTATTTTAAATTGTAATAATATTTCACAATATTACTGTTTTTACCATATATTTTGATTAAACAAATGCAACTTTAGAGACTTCCTTCAAAAACATAAAAAAACCCAATCTCAAATTTATGAACACTAGTGTAGATTAGTAATTAGATCTTAAACTCAAAATCACATCCATGGCATTTTTTTCTCTAGTTCAAGAAAAAGAATGAAAATAAAAACAGTACAAGATCCCTCCTTTCCTCAAAAGTGAGCTATTAAGCCCCGTTCACACTACAAGCGACATGCAGCGACAAAGCGACACGATCCCATTCATTTAAATGGAGAGCTGACGATTTCCGGCGACACGAGAGACAGCGAGCGATAGCGACCGTTGGCGACCGGATGGGGCGTGTCCAGCGACGCGACAAAGTTCAGAATCCTTCAACTTTATGCAAATGAAGAGCGACTTTCGGGAGCGACAGCCAATAGGGAGACAGCGAGCGATAGCGACCGTTGGCGACCGGATGGGGCGTGTCCAGCGACGCGACAAAGTTCAGAATCCTTCAACTTTATGCAAATGAAGAGCGACTTTCGGGAGCGACAGCCAATAGGAAAGAAGACGGTAGAGCTCATGTGATCGTTCTCCTCTCAGCCGTAGATAAACATACTCAATGGAAGAAAGTAGGCTCTGTTTCTCATTCATTTTTGTTTGTATGTACGGATTTAATTTATATTCATATTATATTTAATCTTTTGCCTCCAAAATGTTTGTATTTAGCGGCAAGAAACCTGATTCGCTGTCAAGGCAACCAGTAGTGAGAACGCCCACTAGCAACCTCATCGCCAGCCCCTGGCGACATGCAGTGACAAAAGTCGCTGCTAGTGTGAACGCAGCTTTAAAATGGTTACAGTATGTCTATCAAGATCAATAGACCTGCAACAACCAATACATTAGCCAAACAGTTAGCTAAAAAACTGACTCCAAGTCACGTCCTGCCAAAAAGTGAGAATTCAGGGCACCACTGAATGTGTTTCTGCCACTCATCTGACCTTCCAACATCACATTTTGACTTGCAAGAGACCTGTCAGTTAAAAAGGGAAAGAACTACAGGAATGATGGTGCTTTACCCCTCTCCTGCTCCCCTCTGCCCCTTCTGTTCCTGTCAGCAAAGACTCGGAGATCCAGGTTC
This sequence comes from Tor tambroides, assembly GCA_021397915.2. Taxonomy (NCBI): domain Eukaryota; kingdom Metazoa; phylum Chordata; class Actinopteri; order Cypriniformes; family Cyprinidae; genus Tor; species Tor tambroides. The sequence goes on from JAFVLL020027673.1 coordinate 104,863, forward strand.
ACAGGAAGTAAGGTGACAAGCCCTGACACACGGCCTCTTCAGTGTGTGTGTGTGCGCCGCAGCTCCTGTCTGAATATGTGTGTGTGTAATCATGCTTGCCGGGTTTGTGGGTGCTGTCAAAGCCCAGCATATTGTGCAACAAGCCGCTATTTTGCCAAAGACAGGAGAGGAGATGACACAAGGTGGGGGGTCTTTTCTCAGCACAGGGGTCTGTCCTCGGGCCTGGGGCTTCACGAGTGTACAAACAGAGAGCTGACAGTGAAACGAGTCAGACTCTGCCATGCAGCCAGCGTTAACAAGCGATCTGGAGGTCCTCCTTAGCACCAAGACAAACAGAGGAAACTCTCATTTAACTCCTGATTAAACCCCCCCTGATTCCCAACAATGTCATGCTGGGAGCCTTCAGATAATTGTGGGTCAATCACAGCACAGGACATCTAAAAATAAAGCTTTGATGCTGACATTCAGGCTGAGTGTGTCGTGAAGCATCTCGGCCCTGGTGCCAGGTGGCACAGTAAGGATCCAGGAGGAGTTGAGAGAGCTGTGGAGACATCGAGGGTTGATTTCTTCTCACCGGCAGACAGGGAACGTTGTCCATCTGTCTCTCAAAGAGACAGAAAAAGCATGGCACAGCACTACAGAAAGACCATGGTCCTATGAGATAATGAGCACAGATGTATAGGAACTGTTATAAGGAAAGACAGGATTTGCTCACGGTTTTGAGATATAGAGACTAGATGTCACACTTCTTTTCTGTATAGACACATATTGTAAAGGTATTTCCACCATCATTGCTGAAAAAAAAAAAAAACGAGATTTCATGTTACATATTTTGACCTTTTGTGACAACATGCCAAAAACTATACGTACTATATAAATGGCATAGAAATCTAAACTGCGAACATTTTTAATTTGACATATAAAATAGTGATATTTAAAAAAAAAAAAAAATCAGTTTCCACAAAAATATTAAGCAGCACAATGTTTTCAACAATAATACAAAAGCACAAAATCAGTATATTAGTATGATTTCTGAAGGATCATGTGACTTTGGTATATGAAATGTACCAATAAAATATTCATACTTTTGTGACATACATACTATTATCTATTGTTTAATCTAATAAAATACACATACAATATAAAACCATTGCTAAAGAAAACTCACAGTAGATAAAATATGATATAACTTTATATTATATAATAACACATATTACAAAAGCATAATAATTTTTTGTAATTAGGAGGACATCATTTACAAAAATAAAATAAAAATACAGGTATTCTGAAACCAGCATACAAACACAGCTGAAGACAATACACTTTGTGATAATATATTAAAACATAACCAATGTAATTTTAATAAAACATCACTGAACAGAATTTTAAAAAGCAATAAATTGGAATTATAGTCCTGGAATAGCATCTCTTCGCAGGAGAGATCTGATTGAGTGAATATGATTTACACACCATTTTGACTGTCACCTCCTATACACACCTTTTTGAAACAGCGCACTGCTTCATTTGTATAGGTTCTCAAAGCTGCTTTCCTCTGTCTATTTGTAATCATGTGTACAGCATCACACAAAAACCTGCCACAAGCATATTTCTTAAGAGCTTTCCCTACCGTGAAAGGCCCTCTGTAGCATCTCTAATTATAAATCTGTTGTCCTCGCATGTTTTGTATCCCTGTTGCTACAATGAAAGATACTTTTCATACTCTGCCGTTCCATTCCGAGGTTGACTGATCATTTTTTCAGACTCTAATTTCTGCAGCAATTTTAGACACCTTGCCCTGGGAACATTTTCTCTGTGAGTGGCATCAAAATAGAGACAAACTTCCTACTGGATTTGCATCAGGCTGTCAGACGGCGTTGATGAATGACAGAGGGAGTGAAAGGCCAGACGGATCTTTTACACTTGCTCCTCATCAGCGCTCAGACTTCTACAAAGCTTTCAAAATCACTCCAAAGTAAACGTCAACTGAGTACACAAGAGCCCAGAACGAAGATGTTAAATTGTGCAGAATTTTATGGCCTACTTGAGCGCTACTGTGAACAAGATGACAAATTGAGACCATAAAAGTGATTTATTTGTCACTGAGAAAAAAATACATTATGTAACATTCCGTATTTGCCACATTCAAGTGAATCTAATGTTGAAAAAAGATCATTTTAACCATTGTAGAATGCATGCAGCCTATTCATAATAGTAAAACCATTAAAATGCATGCTAAAACAGATTTTATATTTTGTTTGATATTAAATAAATGAGAGAAATAAATTCTCATTAATCATTGCTTCCCCGTCCTTCCCCCAAAAATAGATTTAATGTGTGTGTGTTCAGTTTTTAAAAAAGTTTCAAAAGTAAGATTTTTATTTCTTTTAAAAAATGTAATATTAAAAACTTTTAAACTGTTACAAAAAAAGCTTCTCAAACAAATGCTTTTTCATTTTCACATATATCAATATTCCTAACAGTAAAATCACTAAAAATGCACTTGATCTCTTTTATAATATTCATTATATACAATTATAATATACAATTATTCTATGCACAAAACAAGACACAGACACACACATTATATATACAATACATATATACACTGCTGCTTGAAAGTTTGTGAACCCCTTGCAGAATCTGTGAAAATGTGAGTAGTTTGAACAAAATAAGTGAGATCAAATGCATGTTATTTTTTTATTTAGTACTGTGTGGAGTAAGATATTATACATAAAAGATGTTAACATATAGTCCACAAGACAAAAAAAAAATAGCTGAAATTATTAAAATAACCGCCTGCAAAAGTTTGTGAACCCTTGGTTCTTAATACTGTGTGTGGTTACCTGGATGATCTACGATTTTTTTTTTTTTTTTTTTTTTTTTTGTGATGATTGTTCATGAGTCGCTTGTTTGTTCTGAACAGCTCAACTGAGCACTACTCTTCAGAAAAATCCTCCATGTCCTGCAGATTCTTCAGTTTCCCAGCATCTTTTGCACATTTTAACCCTTTCCAGCAGTGACTGTATGATTTTGAGATCCATCTTTTCACATGGAGAACAACTGAGGGACTCAAACACAACTATTAAAAAAGGTTCAAACATTCACCGATGCTCCTGAAGGAAACACGATGCATTAAGAGCCGGGGGGGTGAAAACTTTTTGAATTTGAAGATCAAGGTAAATTGTACTTAATTTGTCTTCCGGGAAACATGCAAGTATCTTCTGTTGCTTCCAAAGGGCAGTACTAAATGGAAAAAATATATATTTCTACAAAATAAGAAAAATTTGGACATCTTCATCCTGTTCAAAAGTTTTCACCCCCCGGCTCTTAATGCATCGTATTTCCTTCAGGAGCATCAGTGAATGTTTGAACCTTTTTTAATAGTTGTGTTTGAGTCCCTCAATTGTCCTCAGTGTGAAAAGATGGATCTCAAAATCTACAGTCACTGCTGGAAAGGGTTCAAATATGCAAAAGATGCTGGAAAACTGAAGAATCTGCTGGACATGGAGGATTTTTCTGAAGAGTAGTGCTCAGTTGAACTGTTCAGAACAAACAAAGGGACTCATGAACAACCATCACAAAACAAAACAAAAAACAGTCATAGATCATCCACTACACACAGTATTAAGAACCAAGGGTTCATAAACTTTTGCAGAGGGTTATTTTAATAATTTCAGCTATTTTTTGTCTTGTGGACTATATGTAAACATCTTTTATGTAATATATCTTACTCAGGACAGTACTAAATGAAAAATAACATGCATTTGTATGATCTCCCTTATTTTGTTCAAATTACATTTTCACAGATTCTGCAAGTGGTTCACAAACTTTCAAGCAGCACTGTATATATACAGTATATATATATATATATATATATATATATATATACACACACACACACACACACCTCAAACAAATTGTTTTATTTAGTAGAGATGCATTAAATTGATCAAAAGTTGCATTAAAAGCTTTTAAATTGTTACAAAAAACAAATGAATGCTGTTTATTTTATTATTCCTATAGATCAATATTCATAATATTAAACCCATTAAAAATGCAGTTGATCACTTATAATATTCATGATAAAATTATTCAATGCGCAAAAATAGAAGTCTCACCACTAGAGAATGATACTGACTCTCAAATTTGATTCGCCACATTCAGCACAAGCAAAGAAGGCCATCTGGGAACCATAATAAATGTAGTGAGCATCTACGCGAGCAAAACGTGATTGCGATCATCTGACTTCCTGTCATCCAAGGACTCAACATTACATCTTCATAATGGCCGTAAAACCCCATTGAATTCCCCTGACTGCACTCTAACCCCTCAAACCTCCAGTTGCAGCTCACCGTTAGCAGCGTGTCGCATCGACGTGCCACTCAGAGCTGGAGCAGTTTAACACTGCCTGCTAACTGTCATCGCGAATGAAGCCCCAAATCCCTATGTGTGTATCCTCCAACCACCTCTGCACTGAGAGATTTTCTTTTCATCTCGAAGACTTAAATCTATTGTTCTTTGATCTGTAACTTTACTCCTCACAGGGAGATTTGTGAGAAGCCTGCCATGCCTTTACATGTTTTCCATGAGAGGGAAAATGACTTGAATGCCAACTGAATGATTGATTATATGCAAGCAGCTAGCTGTGTTGCTAGCATCAAGGCAACCGCTATGCATGTTTTCGAATGACTCGCTCACTCTAAATGGTGCCGTGTTTAGTCCCAGTCACGGCAAGATGGGGAACATGGTCTGAAAGGCGGTTTAGGCACAAGAGAGGACGTGTATACACAGATAAAAGAGATTGTTCTAGGGAATACATTTCATTATGCATGGAGGGGACCCTGTCTGAATAGCAAATCTTGTGTCAAAGTAATAACAATGTATTGTTTCTGCTCCTACAAATCAACCGTGGTGACAGCAGTGGAGCCTTGCCATCCACTTCCACTGTGTTGATGTATAGCTATGGGAGGACATGTATTCTGATGGTTAACATGTACTATAGGGCATATTCATGTGTTAGCATTGCTTACAGAAACAATGTTAAAGGGGTCATGAACTGAGAAATCAAAATTCCCTTGATCTTTTGACATATAAGAGGTTGTTGTTCAATAAAAACATCCTCTAAGTTTCAGAACTGATGTAAAAATCTTGATAACATAATACAAGTGGACCTCAGAGAACAGTACAAATAATAAAAAAGGCAGTTTATGACCCCTTTAATTAATCTTCAGCAATTTTAACTAAGAATCCCTAACTATGATGACCCTTGTGATCTTTTCTAAATTATAAAGTCAGCTATACATTTATTGTGAGTAAGAGAGAGAGAGAGAGAAGTGATATTATAAAGAACATTTACATCTTCAGTCTCACATGATCTACCAGAAATCATTCTAATATTCTGATTTGTTGCTCACATATCTTATTATCATCAAATATTAAATAATATCAGATAACAGTATGTATGTTACAAAAGTATGAAGTATGGTTTTATTGAAATATTTTATATACCAATGTCACATGATCCTTCAGAAATCATTCTAACATGCTAATTTGGTGTTTTCTCAATGCTGAAAACATAATACGACACGATACTATGAACTTTATTGTCAGACAGTTTATATACAGTTTAATATTTTTGTTAAAAACATGATACTTTTTTTCAGGAATGTTTGCTGAACATATAGTTCAAAATAATAGCATTTATTCAAAATAGAAATATTTTGGAACATTATAAATATCTTTGTCACTTCTAATCAATTTAATGCATCCTTGCTGAATAAAAGTATTCATTTCTTTCAAAAAAAAAGAAAAAAAAGAAATATGTTAAAAAAAAATCATCCCTCAAACCTCTGAAGAGTAGTGTATGTACACATAAAAATAATTTACTATAAAATCAAATAATTATATTTATATTTTTGGTTACCGTTAATAAATTAAATACACTGCTCAAAAAAATTAAAGGAACACTTTTTAATCAGAGTATAGCATCAAGTCAGTTAAAATTCTGGGATGTTGATCTGGTCAGTTAAGTAGCAGAGGGGGTTGTTAATTAGTTTCAGCTGCTTTGGTGTTAATGAAATTAATAACAGGAGCACTAGATGGGCAACAATGAGACGACCCCCAAAACAGGAATGGTTTTACAGGTAGAGGCCACTGACATTTTTTTCCCTACACATCTTTTCTGACCGTTTTTCACTAGTTTTGCATTTGGCTAGGGTCACTGTCACTATTGGTAGCACGAGGCGATACCTGGACCCTACAGAGGTTGCACAGTCAGTCCAACTCCTCCAGGATGGCACATCAATACGTGCCATTGCCAGAAGGT
>JAFVLL020027674.1:0-19673 GCA_021397915.2 Tor tambroides
ATATAATATTTTAAATTTATATTTTTATTGCAAATCTTAAATTAATACTTTTTATTAAATGTTTGATTTTTTTCTTCATATTTTCTGTTTGCATTTTAATTTTAAAGTCAGTATTTATTTACTTATTTTTGTATTTACTTTTTAAAATTATATTTCTATATCTAATGTTCCTATATACTTTTTTATACATTTTCAGTTTTAGTTATTTTAGTACATGAAGTATAGCTAAATGAATAATAAATGTTGCTTTGGTAACTAAATAAAATAAAGTTTTGGGTTTTTTTTATCTTTTTTTCCTAAACGTTCATTTTATTTCAAGTAAAATTGTAATTTAATTTTTAATTAATTTATTTTTTCATGATTTCAGTTTTGATAACCTAACATATAATAAACTATAATAACCCTAACCCATATGGTCATTCAATTTTATAACATAAAGAACATTTATTCGACCTTACTAAATGTGTGTGTTTGTAAATATTCATTTTTGCATTTAAAGTTTTTTTAATAACAAAAATAAAATACCAAGCATAAAGGTGTCATATGCTTGTGTTCCCCACTGGGAGTAATCAAGTGGTTTACTGCATGTGGAGCTCCTTGTGCTTCATATCCAGCTGAATATGTGCAATATTCCCATCAGCCTGTTATTCCAGCTCTGAGAGAAAGAGGTCACTGTTGATTTACTTTACAGTCTCCAGTGCATCACATCCCTCAGTACAGTGTACCTAATCTACTCGCAGCTCTGCAGAATGTGCATCTTTAATGTTGTTCGAAGCAGGCAGATGCGTCCCAGGACTTCAAACAGCAGAGTACCAGTCTGAAGCTGTGTTTGGATGGGACGGTTCTGCCCTTATTGTCATGTTCAGCAGGGCTAATGTTGTCAGAGCATTGTTGGGACATTCTTTTGGGTCACCCACCAAAAACCACCCAGCACCTCTGTGCCGCTGAGTTACGCATGTGTCTGTGTGAAGGCCATCGTCCTCTGTCCCGATCTGTGAGTCTGTGAGTGTGACTGAAGCAGCAGCAGGATTATGAACGGCTGTAATTAGCTGCTTCGGGACAGGAGGAGTGAGGAGGACTCCAGGTGAAGTGGCACGTCATTAAGGGCTGTGCTGCTCCTTTTACTCATTTTGGCGTGTAATTACTAAAAAAGCTCTGCTTGAGAGACGGGAGAGTGAAGTGTTTCTCTTTCCAAACTCACACACATGTGCTCATGTCATTATCACTCCGCTGAGTTCTTCGGGTTTTGTCATTTAAACTCAGGTGACCGAGTGTTTTGGTATTGCATGTGTTATATTCAGGGCAGTTATGGTCAGTGGCTGATAGGACTTACTCTGCTCGGCATGTATTTTTCCTTTAAGAAGTGTAGAATAAATGCATCTGTAGCTGATTCAGTGTATGGGGAGGCTGGGGCTAGTTGTCACACAGGGAAGTTGTCATAAGATCTTGTTAAATAAAAAAAGGCTTAAGTTAGAATAATCTTTGTGAATTCTGTCCTCCAAGCTAAACTTCCAATATTATATGTTTGTAACATTTAATTTTAATGACAAGAGTTACTATAAACTAAGAACTATTTAACTCTATAAAGGTTGTATAAAAGGTTATAGAACTATGTATAAAGAATGAACTATGTTCTCAGATATTGTTCATGAAAGGTGTAAGGTTTTCATAGTTTGAGTGTTTTTCTTAAAGGTTCGTGCTATTAAATTGACATAAATTGAGGTGTTGTAGTTCTGTAGTAGAGTGTGATTTCTGTTAGCCATGATATTGGTTTCAAATTTATATGTGTTACTACTGTGCAGTAAGATTTAAGAGATTTAAATAGAAATTTAAATAGAAATTAATACTTTTATTCATCAAGTATGCATTAAATTGTTCAAAAGTGTCAGTAAAGACATTTATAATGTTTCAAAAGATTTCTGTTTCAAATAAATGTTTCTATTCATCTGTGAATCTTGAAAAAGAAAATGTATCACAGTTTCCACAAAAATATTGTGCAGCACGACTGTTTTCAACACTGATAATAATAATAAACGTTTCTTGAGCAGCAAATCAGCATATTAGAATGAATTCTGAAGATCATGTGACACTGAAGACTGCAGTAATGATGCTGAAAATACAGCTGCAGATCACAGAAATAAATTACAGTTTAACAGACATTCACATAGAAAACAGCTGTTTTAAATAGTAATAATATTTCACTTTTTTTTACAGTATTTTTGCAGCTTTAATGAGCAGAAAAGACTTCTTTCAAAACATTAAAAAATCTTATTGACCTCAAACTTTTGAACAGTAGTGTATGTTACCTTTTATGTTTGCTCTTTCATCAATTTTTTTCATTAATTTTTACTGTTTAAATGTTGCATTCCCACTGTGACGACTAACCCCACAACATGCCCTGCTGTTGATAAAAGTGTCTCTGTGTGTTCATCTCAGACAGATTCTAGTCTACATTGTACAATAAATAGATCATCTTTTGTTTCTCATTTTTAAATAAGACACTATTGATTTGTCTGGTTATTAATAGTGTATATTCATATGCAGGATATCTTTTAAATGTCAAACAGACTGTTGTGTGTCTATATCTCTGTTCGTTCATTTAGCAGAAGTGAATATGTGTCCCAGACTTGAAGTCCAGCCAGCTCAGCGGGACGCAGACAGAAAAAACATATTTGAACTGGGTGTGGACGGCCAAATCTGATAAGTCAATACAAACGTTATTATGCTTTTCAGAATCAGCAAATAGATTGACAGACTCGCAGTGTTATCTGGAGCATTCAAACCCAGTCTAGGATAAACAGACTCTGGATTATTTCACAGTTACAGTCACTTTGAGCTCTTGTTTGTCAGGATGGACCTACATATTATCATCTCGAAATCACAAACGCCATCTTGCTCGTATCAAGGACTTTTCAGAAGACAAGCAAACAGATCCCTGAAGATCAGGAAAAAATTCCCCATTTAAGAATTCAGCCACTAGTGTAACCGAGGGACGAGCGTCATTTTTATTTCATAGCTCAGATTCTCCACAGAGCAAACAGATGTGTGGTCATGCATGTCCCGATTCCAGCGGTTCCACATGGATGTTTCTGGAAAAGGCCCATCGGCTGGATTTAATTGCTGTTGGTGACACAACAAAGAGCCCGTCTAATGACTACAAACATTCATGTGTGGATATAATTGAACGGGGAGAAAGATCAATAGCGTTCAATGAAAACTAATCGTGTCGGAGGGAGGAATGTTAGTCTACAGGTTACATCTGTGTGCTGGATCCGTGTCTCCGGCTCCATTTTTTAGTGAAACTGAGCGTGACAAAAATGGATGCATAAAACACAGTGGTCTTCTATTATTTAAGAACGGAAACAGTGTGGAACAATGAGAGCCACGGCGAGGCTGTGAAGCGTACGGAGGAAAGCAACACAGATAGAAAATACAAGTCTGACTCTCAAAACATCAGCGCTCGGGCCTTTCCTTTCACTGCTTTCTTCCTGCACGACTGCAGAAAATATCACCTGCACTGCAACTCATCCATTAATGTTTGCATTTTCAACATTTCTTCGGTTATAGGGTTGATTCCTGTACTTCTCTGGTCTTTTGGTCGTGTTTATTGATGGTGAAAATCAGATGCAAACTCATCAGGGATGAATAAGGTTACAAAAATGTGACAATAGGATAAAAACTGTGAAATATCAGCTTTAGAATCTGGATTTATAGTCAATTTTAGCATTAGAATATAGTGGAAGACTCCTCCTAGACTCTATACACACTTTCTGTGTATTTATTTATTTGTTTACTTATTTATTAAAAGTTTAAAAATCTAATTTTAATTATAAATTAAAAATTTACATACAATACATACTTTAAAAAAATATATGTACATATATGTGTGTGTATTTATATATACATAATAACTATACACAGCACACATATAGTATGCAATCATTGTGACTAATCATTTTGCAGCCCTAATATATAGTCATAATCATTTATATATTCATGTAATAAAAATAACTTTATTTTAGAGAACAACAGTATTGCAATACTAAAACAGAATTATAATACAACAAGTTGCAATACTAATATTCATGGCTGTAATATTTATTTGTCATTTCTTTGCTTTCAAACATTATGAGCCATGGAGCTTTTGTTGGCAGAAAACCACTGGAAGACTTTAAAGCTTCTCAGGAGATTTATAAACAATTCTCATTACAAGATACAAGTGGAGCTCAAACTCACAGCAGATGCAGAGGTTGTGAGTTGGTATTGCTCTGAAAAACTGCAAACGTGTTTGCATCCCTGAAAGAAGAGAAAAAAAATCATTTGTGGAAATGAGATTTGGACACAGTACAGGTCTGATTCAAACACACATGATCAAGCATTATGCGATTTTCTCATAGCATCACTCACTCCTGGACTGATAATATTTAATTTCAACAGCCAAAGAGTTGATTAGGTTTGAGGTGGTCTCAGTTTTGTTGACCTGGATGGATTATGGTTAGTTAACTCTAAACCAGGAACATGCTCTTCTTGACCAAATCACATTGTGCATATGAGTCTCATCATAACTGAAATTAGACCTAATGCTTAGAGCTCACCTCCGACACATTCATTACTGTGAAGAAGAAGAATTATTACAGTAATCACATGCCAATGTATGGAAATTAGACTGGCGATTCACTTAAAACATGAACTGAGAGACCAAAACATTGGCTGTTTTATGTGCTGTGTGTTAAAGCGCCCAGAATAACTGTCCGCGTGACACGTTTGACTCGGTTTGTGTGTTTGTTTGATTATGTGTTCAGACTCAGCGTGAGTTAAGCTCACTAATCTGGTTTGTAAAGCATCTGCCGAGCTGCCAGAACACCGATGAACACAGCTCACCCCACAATACCTGCCTGAGACTGGACAGCAGTGTTTGTGTATAAATGACTGCAGTCCCATTAAAATATAAGCAGGATCATGCATAGTCCCAAATAAACTACTTCTGGTTGATTCAAGGCCGCTCTGTTTCATGCTTTATTTTGTGATCATGACTAGATGACTGTTCACTGTCCCTTGTTAATGAAACGACAGTAATATCAGTAGGCTAATGCAACACTTAAAAAGCATGAGATCAAACAGTAATCAGCTCATTTGGATGATTTAGTGTGGAGAAAGAAATATGAAATACAAATATCATTTGTCTTCCACGTTTCAAGCATTTTCTGCACTCTGAAGGCATGTTGCACACAACGGATCTGCGACCAATTGCTAAATTATTTTGCCTTGAGATACAACAGAGTAATGAACTAATTTATTGATTCATTTCTAAATTCATCAAATCTCTCACTGTACTTGAAAAAAAATCCCTCAGACAGAACCTGAGCCGTATCTTCACACCAGAAGATCACTGAGATGTGGGGTGCATGTCTCTTTTCACACCAGACTAGTAGTCGACACTAAAATTCAGAAAATCTGATGCTACCGGACTTTCTCCTGCCTGGTGTATTTTTGTGGACTGTCTGTGAAGAGCATCAGAGGTTTCTAATTACAAAGTGTTTTGCAGTGTTTAGTAAGTAGCCAATCACAGACATGTGTGCGAATCACATGACTGCAGTGGCCAATCAGAGGAGTTTAAGTTAGTTCAGCACAGAATCTGCTCAGTTTTTGTTCAGTTCTGCAATCCTGATATTATAGCCAGCAAAGTGTGAAACAATGCAAATGAGAGATTCATTGTGCAGTGCAGAGAGCTTCTCTGGTTAAAATTGGAGTTTTCTCAGTCAGTGAGCTTACGCTGAACTGAAGTGATTGACAGCTTCAGTGATTATAAAGGGAACACTCTTCACCTTTTTTTTTTTTTTTGTTGGTACCTCGCCAAAGTTAAAGGACCTCCCATAATGTCCAAAATATGAACATTGTCTGTGTTTGCTCTGTTTCACAAACAAAAACAGTTCCGAACGAATCCATTGCATGTCTCAGAGCAACACACAGAGAAGAGTTTCATTCCCATATGAACCTTTCTTAGAATGAATTGGTTTTGTGAATGATTCAATGAGTCTGCACGTTAGCATTTGACTCTTTTTAAACTATCTTCCTAAGGCAGAAAGAGTAAGAATCTCATGCTAGTTTGCAGTTCTAAATTCAGCGTCTGTCACTTGCTTCATTCCTGAATGAATCAGTCCTCTTGAACGAATCAAATGATTCAGTGACTCACTCATCTAAATACTGTTGTGCTGCCATCTACTGGTGCTTTTAATTTTATATTCAAAAACATTTAACTTTTTACATTATTTCATATTGCTTTAGTAAAAATTGTATAGCTAACAACTTAATCTCATCAGCATCTTTAATGGAATTGTAATTGCTTTGTAAATGCATTCATGCCACATTTGAGCCGCATAAAACAGTCTAACTACTAATATCTAATGTTGCTTCAGATGCAGCTTCTGTCCCACTTCTCCAGTGCAAAGATGAATTTTGTTAAATTTATTATTTCAATATGATTTATTGCTGAAATGTTAATTAATTAGTTAATTAATTATACTAAATGACATTGATGATGACACATATATTTAATGTTTATAAAAAGTAAAAGAAAAACACATTTCAAAATAGACGTGTACATATGTCTTTGCTGAATATATTTAGTAGCTTTAATGAGCCTCTTTAGATGCTAAAAACAATATTTGTTGTATAATGCATTTCTTTGTTCTTCATTTTATAACTGACTTTTTACTAGGCTTTTTAAAGCAAGGTTTAAATAAGTGAAAATATCTGAAAAGCTACATCTAATGTTTTAATGTATTATTTCCATATAATTGTTACTGACATCAATAATTTATGTACTTTTAAAACAGTTAAAGTGAGTGTCTTCCAAAAGTTTTTGCTGTGTTATCAAAATTGGTACCAAGAACCATGAAATTGTATTGGGACCCACTACTGAAACTTTGGAAACGTAACAGTACAATACACCAGACTGGAAGAAACCAATTAGAAACCACCCAGAGCACCTTAGCAGTCAATTAACAATGCATTAAAGAACTTAACTTGTTATACAACCGTTTCTATCCAATATAAAGGATAAAATAAACAAAATAAAGAGTCATTTTCAGTTAAGACTTCATGCAGACGAGTCTCAGTTTGTCTGTTTCTTAAAGGAGCAGCGGTGTGGTGGAGGAAGGGCAGGAGTGTGTAAATAATGTAAAGGCTTTAAAGTGTTTTCTCATGCCTGTAGCTCAATCCTGACCCACTTTAATTAGCCCTTCATTTCTGCCCTCCCTCCTCTCACGCATCGCTCGCACACGGCACAAAAACCTCCGCTTTGATTAAAAGCGCTTTGATTGGAAGCAGGTTTTTCAGAGCAAATCAGATTATAAGGTGGCACACTGTCAGACTCCCTTCTCCCAACTTTTGCCCCTCTCACATCCGACAGCCAGGAACTCCAAAACAATTAATTGCCGCCAAAATGTTCCACATCCATCACATTATCTTGCCACAATCCGCCAAAGGTATCAGAGCAGCCCGCCTCCAATTACCTGCGTTTTCTCTGCATAAAGTCCCCTGCATTGCAAATGTGACCTTTCGCGCAAGTGCTGATTGCTTGTTCAGGGGTGAGTGTTGCTGAAGGAGTGAGTGTGTGACACTCCACCCATTGTGAATGTTAACTCACTCTGATAGCCATAACACAAATCAGTAGGCTTGACATCATGAAGTGGGCCGGAGCGCTTTAACAAGGGCTGGGCAGCCAGCCGGACGCCTCTGTTCTCCAGAATCATGCATAAGGAGCCCCTCGGCCCCGCTCCGCTCCTCTCAGCGGCGCAGCCAGGCCAGACATGTAAAACAGGGGCCGCTCGCATGGACGCTTCAGCATCTTCCCCTTGGAAACTCAAACAGGCCTAGTTAAAGCCCATCGTCACGCCAGCATGAGCCGCTCTCCACAAGCGGACGCTTACTGCAGAGCGCCTCATTTAGTGTTGGTTTGTATTTACCAAAGATGCAGTTTGTGCTACAGATACATTCTGCACACATTCATTTTTGACATTAATATTGATATATAAGACCAGTAAATTAGTTAATTTGGTTGTCCTTGTAGGCAGACAGAGTGCATCAGTCTTTATTGTACACAGCATGCATCACACTGTAAAGAATTATTGTAATTTTATCAAAGATGGTAGGAAACAAATACTACGTTCCCTTATTATATTGAGTTAAAAAAACTGTAATTAATCTAAATGGCCATTTCATGACATTTACCGTAAAATACTGATACATTTACAGTTTTTGAAGTAAAAATGAACAAGTCGTCTTACAATGTACAGTCAAAACTCAAAAGTCAAAAAACTTTTTTTTTTTAATTGAAATAACGTTTTGTGTTAGTTTTTCTTATTAGTTATGCACATTGTTTTTAATTTTTATTTTTTTTCTCATCTGATGTTTTTTTAAGTCATGTTTATTGCATCATTTTAGTGTCAAGATGGTGTTTTGTGTTTGTTTGTTTTGCACTAAATTACCACTATATTAGTTTTTCACCTCAGCTTAAGGAAAACCTACTTTCATTCATAGCTACTTCATAAAGAACTAAAATGTTTGTACTCTATTTTTTGTATGGTAAAGTTCTGCCAAACACAACTGTTTTTTTTTTTGTTTGTTTTTTTAAAAAAACAGGACACATTACAATAAATACAGAAAATTACACAAAATATTACACACAACAATCTGCATATTATGCACAGTGTTCATAAAGGTATATTATTGCATGTACTGAATTGTGCTGTTTTCATGTTTTATGCAAATTACATTCATACATGTTTTATGCAATGCAAATCAAAGCATCCATAGCATTTGTAAAAGCAACAACTGTTTTCACTTTAATTGCACAGAAATACTGTATTATACATTATTGAAGTTTCAGCTGACTGAAAGACTCTTCTACTTTACTCCACCAATAGTCTAGTGCACTAGTGCATATAGTAATAATTTGCATGCTTCAGAAAAGCACACATTTGAAATCAGCTACATGTGTTATTTATTTTTAGGTTAAAAAAAGAGTGAGTCTGTGTCTGATCTGTTGCAGTCGAAGTGTTGGGAATGAACTCGTGTCAGACTCCTGTAAGAATCACTCTGGCCTGTTCTGTCACCTTGGTAATTGCAGAAAGGTCATGCAGCATTGTGCGGCGCTCTCGGATTTATGTACATCATTTGAGGATGGATCAATAGTATATGCTGTTTTCATTCGTCTATGAAAGGCATAAGAGAGTTAAGCTTGACCTTTGCCTCCGTATCCAATTGTGTTGCAAAAGATCAGTGGTACATACAAATAAGAGCGGCTTGAGTGTTTCTGTTAAAGCAAAGATAAAAAAAACAAGAGGTCGGGCACGAGGGGAATAAGAACACTGATGCAGCATCATGTAAGGAAATATTACTGAGTTCCTCTGACAAATCAAAAGATGTGTTTGAGTGGCTCTTGTTGGAGCGGCTGAGATGTGGCTGGCACGATGAACACGCGTGTGTTTCTGACTGCAGAAGCTCATTGGTCTCGTGCTGCTTTCACTGTACTGGTGTTTATGCCATGCAGAAGAGAGAATCTGAGAGATTTTAATCTCTAGATCCTCACAATGACTGTGGGTGTAGATGAGCTCACAGATCTGTGTTCATTCAGGGTTTCTGAAGCTCTTCAGATGCTCACGCAGACAGACTTGTTCACAAGAGCTCACGACTCCTGCAACACAATCCAGCACTCCTCCTTTCTCATGCCATCATTCCTCTCTTTCATAATCAGGATTTCTGTTGTTTTTATCTTCTAATTTTAAAAGACTATTACCGATGTTGATTAAAATGTAATGATTCAAAAATCATTTAAATTCATCCACCTTTCCTTTTCTTTAAAAAAATAAAATAAAATAAACAAATAAAGGTGAAATGTGGGTGCTTACCATGAAATTGAATGGGATCGATATGCACACTTTAAAACACTTACTGTTTCAACAGCATAACCACAGAATAGAAACAATAATTTCACTGTGGAAAAAAAAAAAAAAATCACTTTCTAACTGTTTTTCACCAAGTTATATTTAATTTTACAACTTTGTTGCCATCAGAAAATAAAACCTAAAGCCATAAAGCAACCCTAAAATGGACTAGAACAACTAGAACATGTCTTATTATGAAATGCACTGTAAGTGGTTGTATAAAATCTTAAACATTACATTTATGCATTTAACCTCTTAACTGTGACCCATCGACCCTTTGGGATGCCTAAGTTTACTTCACTATATTACAATAAATCCTGATCTAATCATGATAAACTATATATCGTTGGAAAGATCTAAGACTCCTAGATATTTACCACTGTTTTTTTTACAAATTATGTAGGAACAGTAATAGATCAATTTATGACAAGAGCACACCTCAAAAATCTACATTAGAACAGGTGTCACAATCCACTCAGGCACAGGAACAAGGAGGTGAGGAGCTTCTGCAAATAACTTGGACTTTATTTTGACAAACTTAGGAATCGCTGGAGACATCAAAGAACATGGAAAGACGATAGAGACTGGACACAGAGGCAGGGAAACACAGAGCTTATAAACAGGAAACTAAAGTAGATAATTACTAACACAGGGCTGGGAACTAATAAACTAATTACAAGAAACAAGGAATGGAACTGGAAGTCCAAATAAGGTCACAAGAGGAGGGGAAACAAGACACAGGACTGACAACAAGAGGTCTGATGTTCGTCACAAAAAGTATTTTTTCGTTGCCCTTTTCTCTATCATGCTTTAGAAATCATCATACATTTTTTATCAATTGAAAACGTAAAACATTAAAATTCATCCTGTGAAAGCCTTTTTAAAATCAGGCATTGCATTACCATGGAAATGGTTAATCAAAATCAAATTACAAAATGTTTTCATTCATGAATTATTACAATTTAAATGTGTATAGTGCATTTTCACATCTATGTTCAAAAATGGAGGTGACAGTTAAAGGGTTAAAAAAATGGGCCCATTTACTTCCATTGTAAGTTTCTCACTATAACCCCCTTTTTTGGGACAAATTGGAATTTATTTTTGGGAAAATTAACATTATGCCACAAATCCTGCAGATGGAGCTTAATTTGTAGAAAACATGATACATTTCTTTATTGTACAGAGCCACTAGATCAGATTTTTGTTGCGTCTCCCAACATTTTCACTGGCCACACCAAAAGAAAGTTACAGTAACAGCTGGAAATTCTACAGCTACAATTTAACTAAATAACAGGTATAAATTCATAAATACACTTTTGACGGACAATTATGACATGCAATGAATGAATGAATGTGGAGACAATGAATATAACACAATGCAGCACAGGGCAAGTTTTTCTGTGTTTCATTTTCATTTTATTTTCTTGCATACACATTCACTGTTTTGTTGTGCACATTGTATAGTTTTTTACTTGTCATTGTGTTTATGTGATTATTTTTCTCTCTGTCAGTGGTTATTGAACTTCAAGCCTCATGCTTTTGTTAATTCAGTCTGATCTGGAGTGTGGACTCTATCTGATCTCTCAGTTGTGTTAAGCAGCACTGAACTCTCTGGCGTGGGCCCCAGGCCAGCGCGACAGTGTGTGATATTTCTGGTAATGTGGTGAAGTGGCCGTGCTTTCCTTCAGTCACACACTCAGTCCAGCCTCTCCAGAGCTCAGAGAGGCTCTCAGAGACGAATATCAGCACTGTGACCTCTGCAGCGACTCCATGAAGGCCGACGGGAAGTTTGTGACACCTGAGAGTGAAGACAAGCCTATCAAACAGAGCGGCTGAAACCTGCCCTCCAGACCCGCGCTGACTGACGGAGGAAAGCTGCCGATAAGCCGCGTGCCACCGCATCGATGCCTATTACACCAGCCATCTAGTGAACTTTAATGACATTTAAATGCAATTTTAAAGCTGCAGGGAAAACAAATGGCTTTTGCATGTGCTATTTTGTGTGTGATTAATATTGACTGATAGAACACTGGTGACACTGAATGCTAGATTAAACAGATTTAGTTTGCTCACTCTGTTATTATACACTAAGATTAGAAAGAGGGAATAAATAATGTGAAACAGCTTAAAAAGACATTTGTATTTGGATGAGATATGTTTGCACATAACCATTGGACGGTAGAAACAATGCAAATATATATTCACAATGTGACCTATTGTGGGAAAATAATAATGGAAAACCAGTGGTAAAACCTTACACAATGTGTATTTTGTTGTCATTTCAAATTTTCTTGTGCATTTTTTCATTTATAAAATTTATTATTATTATTATTATTATGAGCAACACGTGTAACAGTATTAGATCTGCAGTGCTGTTAAGATCTGCATGTGTTTTGAGCTCGTTGTTTCTCTTCCAAACTTCATGAATCATTCAGCATTTTTACTCTCCAAATTGTTTTTTAGTTAATTAGCCAGATAATTAAGACCAAATGTTCGCGATGATGCAGGCAGGACAGAAGCAGTCGTGGGTCAGTGTTAGAGAGCTACTAATGATGTGCAAATATATTTCTGGTGTCCTTTGGTCCCGTCACTCTTAGTTAAAGCTCTGCGGTTCTGGAGTCCGGGGGGAAATGCGGACAAACGCGTCTGATAAACACGCGTCTGCTCTGTTAAGAGCTGTGGGATCTCATGTCCAACATGCTTGATTTCTGCTCTAGAAGTGAGCCTGCTTGATACAGCCTCCTCCCATCACATACAGCTCATTCCTGATTCAGTAATAACAATAATAATAATAATAATTATTATTATTATTTTATTTTATTTTTTATTTTTTATTTTCTATTAATATTATTTGTGTAGGCTAAACTCTTTGTATGGTTGTTGTCGCTAAAAAAGACCGTCAACTCAGAGCCGGTGGAGGAACTAAAACACATTAATTGGTCAGTTAAAGATCTAAATCTTCTCGTCTTTTTCTTCTGCTTCTTCTAGTAATATGTTGTGTTGAAGTCTATTACCGGCTCTAGACGCTCCTGTCTCTTAAGATGAAGCAGAAATATATAAATAAAGGGAAGAAAACGGAGCCATCAGCGGAGGTTTGCGCAGGTCGATAAAGCTTTTAGATTTGGAGATGTTTCTATTTCCTGCGGCTAAGAGTTGTTAATGGAGCTTAAGGAATTATCTTATGGCTCTGTGTTTTGAGAGCAGTTTATTTCAGGAGCCCCTGTGTCCCCTGTCGAGGCTGAATATGCTGCTGTCAAAGGCGCTTAATGAAAAGTAACGCGTCGCTGATTACAGTTTGATTCGGTTTCTATGTAAAAGCGCCGTTAATTCAGCATCATCCCTCCACCCGGTGTGTGTGTGTGTGTGTGTGTGTGTGTGTGTGTGTTTGACACGCCTGAATGAGTAAGTCAAACCATCACATCTCCTCCCCCTCTCTCTGCCTCTGCAAACCCTGTTTTACGACACGAAACTTTCTTGAAACAGTAAATATATATTATTTTATACATATTATTTTATACAATACGAAAAAGATTTTATTATTCTGTGCAATGGTATTTTATCCTGTTCCTCAATTTTTTTTGCGATCTGCTCTGTAATTTATTTATTTTTTTTCAATTTAGAAAAATCCCTTCATATAATATTATGAAAAAAAAGATATTTTACTTCAGTTACTGTTTGTTTCATTTCATATAATGATTTATTATTATTATTATTATTATTATTACTATTATTATTATTTGTCATTGTTATTCGTGTTTATTACTTTTATTTGTTTATAAATGTTATATTGTTTGTATGCTATATTTATAAATATTACTACTAATATTTATTATTATTATTATTATTATTATTATTATTAAATGTATGTGTAAAATAACAAATTAAGCATTAATAAATCTGGCACTTTAGATTTTATGTTACCTTTTTTTTTTTTTTTTTTTTTTTTTGGAGTGAAAAGAATGCTCTTTATTTTTAGACAATGAAATACAGCACTATTTGTTGTGCATTGCGTTAAACGGACAAAACGAGTTGTTCCTCAAATGTCGTTGTCCAGGGGATCGTTCAGGAGAAGATCTCAATCGTTTGGCTTTCACATTGAAATTCATCAGCGGAGGCCCTCTCAGCGGACCCCAGTCCTCCAGGGGCCACACTTTCACCATCACTGTCAACTCCTGCCTTTGACTGCGTGTTTTTGCCCTTTTATCTCGACCAGCTAATTCTCTTGCCCTTTTCACTTAGAGACGCGCCCCGGTGAAAAAGCCTCCGAGTGCAGAGGAGCTCCAGAAATTGAGGGGTCCGTGTCAAGACGAACATTTCAAATGATCTCGCCTTCCACCATATAAACGGCCTGTCTGCAGAGCTCAAGTGTTGGGGCAGGGTAAAGGATTTGGCGCTTCGATAATATTATCAGAGGCAGAGAAAGAGAGAGTGGAAATCGATAGAGTGAAGTGAATGATGACTGAAAACATCCCAATTACAGGCTGGTTATGGCGGGTTAATGGGGCTCATCCAGCGCTGTCTTATGGCTCCTGAGGGCCTCATCTCTCCCATCAGAGGACGGGAGAGAATGATAAACAGTTATTGAGGGATTATTACAAAGCCAAACACAGTGAACACGAAACAATCACTGCTGGGAACAGCGTGTACATTATTTAGAGTGGACAGTCGTGCCGTTTGTTTTGTGATGCCATTAGCCTACTTTGGCCTAATGATAACAAATTTAAAATTTAAATTACGTTTACATTTTCAAAAACAATCTTTCTTTCTTTATTTTTTTAACCGAAAATGTTTATATATGTATTTGTAGGCCTATTTTTTATTATGCAAATGCTAAATTACAGGATGAAATGTCGCGCAACTTTTTTAGTGACTAATAAAAATAATAGGTTTAAAGACGTAAATAATGCATTTATTCAAACGTCGCTGAAGTGAAGCCAGCAGGTGAATCTCATCGGAATAACGTGTCGCGTGTGTTCAGCACCAGGGACAGCGACTCTGATCGATACACAGAACAAAAGCTGCGAAAAATCCACCGTTTATTATAGTGAGCAGATTTCAACATTCCCCCTTCTCCGGGAGATCTGTGCATTTGTGCGATGCTTTCTTAACAGTGACACTTGTGAGTCCTTGCAACAAGGTCCGAGTTCGTCTAAAAGAATGATCGATAAAACTAGCAACATATGCATGCCAAAGAAATTATAAAAGCAGGATCAAAACTAGGCTGTAAACTTTTTTTTTGTCAGTCTTTCAGAACATAAACTTCCAGTTAATTTACATAATCTGAACGTGCGTCAACCAAACCGATAAATATATATAAACCAACCCCTCGCCAGTGAGATGTCAACACAGCAATAAATACATACATTTCCCCATGATTTTATGTAACAAAACGCATTTTGGGCCCATCGATTGACAGTCTTGTGAACTGAAAGCGTAAACAGCTATTCCAAACAGGCTTTAGGTGTGCTAGGAGCAGAATATTTTATTCACCCCCTTTGGAAATGGCATACTGTCCTTGCTGGCCTCTTGCTGCTGTGTTTTTATCACGTTGTTGGAGCGTCCAAGGGCTCCAGTCTCTAAGATCGACCCTTTGGTCGAGGTGGTCCAAGAAACCGTAGTGTTCGTCTGTGCTTGGTTCAAGGAGCTGTGTCTAAACAAAGGGTCGTGAAAAACTCCGTCTACCCAGTTTCTGAGAGTCGTGACAGGTGAGTCCTGCTGTCTCTCCAGGCCGCTGACAGGCGAGGAAGCGGAGGGCGATGGCTGACATCGAAGCATACACGAGGAGTACTCTGTAGGGTTCAACGAGGTCGCAGTCTGGGCCAGAGACCAGATGCGGGGTTTGCTGTCTAGTAACGCATGGCCCTGCTGCTGGAAGCACGGTTTGCTGTGCCGAAGCTCATGCTCGCAGTCTTCCGCGGTGCTTTTCAGGCCGCTTTTGGAGAGATCGCGCTCTGCTTCGAGCAGACTGGGAATGGAGAGCTTTGGAGACACTTCTTTGAGGCGGTCGTCGGTGGTCTCCATGTGTGTGTTCATGTGAAAGCGGTGCTTGAGTTCACACTCTGAGCTCTCAGACTCGATGGTGTCAAAGTCGTCCAAGTCACTCAGCTGGAGCTCCTTGTCTTCTCGACTTTTGCTCTCTGTTCAGAAATAGTGATGGAGTAAGTGGAGAATGAGAGAGAACAGAATATTCAAGCCTGAGAATTATTGAACACGTGTTTTTGTTATTATAACTAAATACATTTTTTACTTTACTTTGTCAAATAATGTGTTCTTGTACAATAAAATAGTTAGCAATACAATGCAAAGACATGCTTTGGTGAGCTTGTCACCAAACCTTTAAAAGTTCGAAACTCAAAAACTCAAAAAGCTCAGTGCTGGAGAATATATATATATATATATATATATACACTCTTAAAAATATTGGCAACAATGGTTCCATGAAGAAACTTGAACATCCATGGAGCCTATCAAATGCAGAAAAGGTTTTTTATAGTCGAAAAAAGTTTTTTAAAAAAAAGATTTTTAAAATGTTCTTTAAAATGGTTCTTTTAGGGAACTGTTCCCTGAAATAATAACTTCACTTGGGGAGCTAAAAATGGATCCTGTATGGCATCACTGCAATATATATATATATATATATATATATATATATATATATATGGTAAATAGGCCTAATAATAACCCATTGCTATAGGAAGAACATAATGGAGCTGACCGTCATCATTGGTTTCACTTTTGATTTGATCTTCTTGCGAGCCATCCTCATCCTCATCATCATCGTACTTCTTATCGTCTGAGCCCTTGTTTCTCGGTGGCCATGTCATCTTGTTCTCCTTCTTGAGTCTTCTTCTGGCGTTGGCGAACCAGGTGGACACCTGCGTGAGGGTCATCTTGGTGATGATGGCCAGCATGATCTTCTCTCCTTTGGTGGGATAGGGGTTCTTCCTGTGCTCCTGCAGCCACGCTTTTAACGTGCTGGTCGTCTCGCGCGTGGCGTTCTTCCTTCGGGTTCCTCCCTCCATAGACCCGTATCTGTGGCAGGAGAGAAAGGTGTGGTGGGAAAATTTTTACTGTGCAACACAGAAAGATTTTTATTTCCTTAAGGCCTATAAACTTTCTCGCATTTCTTTTTTAACAGAGCGAATAAATTGCTTGATCGAGTGCACCGAGTTTCCGTCCATTAAAGCACTTCAGGGGAAACCCTAAGGCTAAACCGTCAAGTGCATGATATAACATAAAATATACATTAAAAAGACGGTGACCTGAAATTCAAGGGAAATTCTGTTATTGCTTTATTTTAAACAATGCATTCTAATAATTGCGCTAATTATTACATCAATAAGTTGATAAGTTGCGCTGCCTATGAAATTGATCCAAATGAACAGAGTCATGTTGATTGTCAATCAGAAGACTCTTAATGAAGGCCGCTATTCAATACCTGTCATACTGGTACTGTCCCAGGGTGGGATCATATGGGTAATATGCGGCAGCCTGTGTTATACCCGCATGCGCAGACGCACTCCCATCTTTGGCATCAAACGTTCCCTGGAAATAAATACAAGAGCTGTCAGCAGTTAAACTTTACATTGGTCATGCATGTTAATATAACCATGATAATGAGCAAAATATGATGCTTATCCTAAACTTGGAGCCCAATGAATTTAGAAAACAGTCCATAAAACTCAAATGCATCAGTTGTGTGATAATTAAGTACCACATACAAGGTTTATTATATAAGGTTTATTAAGGTTCTTTTTTTATATAAACTTTACGTTTTCTCAGATATAGAAACACATTCGTTATACACTCTTAAAAATAAGGGTTCCAGAAGGGTGTTTTTTGCAGCGAACCGTAATTGGTTCCCCAGAGAACCTTTCAGTGAACAGTTCCTAAAAGAACCATTTTGAAGAACATTTTAAAAACCCTTCTCGACTATAAACAACTTTTTTTTTTTTTGTATTTGAAAGTTTCCATGGATGTTTAAGGTTCTTCATAGAACCACTGATGCCAGTAAAGAACCTTTATTTTTAAGAGTGTACCGTCGTGATTCACTGCCAGAGCGCGTGCCATTATTATCCTTTATAATCGCGCACGTTGTAAACTCACCAAAGAGTAGAAAGCGGACGCATCAGCTCCGTAGGCAACATAGTTCCCGTAGCCCTGTCCGCCGGTGTAGGGGCTCCCGTAGACCCCCAGCGCGGCGGCAGAGCTCAGCTCGTGTCTGGCGGTGGCCAGCAGTCTGCTCTCGTACACCGGACAGTAAACGGGCGTCTGCGCGGACGAATCCGAGATGGACCTGGTGCTCGACTCGCAGCAAGATGTCAGAGAGTTGGTGGTCATGAGGAACTGGAATATTTGGAAATGTCACAGCATGAATAAAACACCAACCTGCAAACCTGTGCGAGTTTGCAAAACGGCGTAAATGCAGTGGAAGTTGTTGTTTCTTTGGCAGTGGCCGCCGTCAGCCCCCACAGGACAATGCATTTTATGGATCATGGCCAAAAAACAACTGTTGTCGTCCTTCCCTCTGTCATCGCATCTGCACTTTTGCATGTGTCTGCGGCTCAAACGCGTGTTGGTAGATTTGTAAAACGATAAGCGCAGAGGGAAGCCCTGAGTTACAGCGCAGAAATCCGATTAAACCTTTATCTGTATCGCCTTCCAACCCGCTGCGCGCCTGAGCGCCTTTCCCTTTTTAAAAACCTGAATCAGTGCAAGAATAGCTCTTACCTGAGGTGCAGAAGAGTAAGGATATCCGAACTGAGGATAGGACATTGTAGAGTGATCCCCGTGTGCCGGAACGCAGGCGAGACTGCAGGTCTGCTGTGTTTGACTGTACCGATTGATTGGTAAAGCATAAAGCTGCTGGACGCTTATAAGGCAAAGCGCAATACTACCATGTTTAATTTGCTTAAACGCCTTCCTGAGAGATGCTCTCCTATCGCTCTGTTATTAAACTTCTACAACGCAGCCGCGTGCATCGTGAAGCATTTGGCGAATTGCCGTCTTTGATGTCAGAAATACATATTTTGCGTTATAAAAAACTAGTATTAAACACGTCAGCCCAGATGCGGGTTGTTTTAAACGCCGGTGGCTCTGACGTCAGAAGAAACCAAGTCAAAATGACCAGACTCTAACTTTAATATGCATTTCTCTGGATAAAATCCCAACGAGTTACAGAGGGGTGGGGGTGAATTTTTAAGGCACAATGGACTTGTAATTGAGCTTATCAATTAAACCGAGCTTCGGAAAAGAGCTTGCACTTCTAAAATCTGATGATCAAACCGGATCTCTTGTTATTTCGCTTTTGCACGCTCCTTTTTATCTCAGTTTAATCAGGAATTAACTGCATAATCTAATGTTTTCATGTATTAACAAACACGTACACTTTTTATCTAAGGGGGAAAAAACATGAAAAAGAAAGAAAGTACGAATTTTGATTTAGATATCATAAATCTAATCTATTACACAATCAGCTGCAACCGTGGATTAATATTTAGTTTCACAGGCCACAAGCCACAAATGAGATTTTAATTAGAATGAATATATATTTAATTTCATAGTGCAATATTTAAAAGTAAAAAGTACAATATTAATATTTGTGCGTCTGTATACTTCATGATTTATCACTGAAATAATAGTTACTATAAAATGTGATATCTTTAAAAAGTGTTTCATGTGATAACAAAAATCTATCTATCTATCTATCTATCTATCTATCTATCT